>APFE031270914.1:83505-107970 GCA_000404065.3 Pinus taeda | reverse complement strand
AAGGTTTAAATATATATGTATATTAAAATACATCATCTAAATATACTAATAATAACTTCCAATACCTACCATATTAATAAAGTTTATTCTCTATTAATAATGTTTATTCTATTTAATGATGGATAAATAGATATACATATTTAAACAGTTTTTATCATACTTTATTTAGAGAGGATATTTTAAATTAGCTTAGACTAATAGAAATTTTATTAAATGAATAAAAGGAAAAATAGTTACGAAAATACTTATTTTAATTATAATTATAGCATTATGATGTTACCAATCTAATTATTATTAATCAATCGCTTAGAATATATTATGCTAAATATTCCCAAGATTAAATCATCCTTGAATAAATCAGGAAAATAGAGGGGATAAAATCCAATCAAAAGGACAAAGAATACAGAAGAACAATCAAATGGGGAGAAAAGCAGGAAAATACAACAAACCCAACGGAAAACAACTCTAAGGAAAGAAAACAAGAAACACAGAGATCATACCAAGAAGGGACCGCGGAGGCTAGGAAGACAGGGCTGGGACCCAGCAGCTGCTGATCTTCCAGCCATCATCCCTATTAAGATTATCCGGCCTTATTGATTGAGATCCCTCACTGCTCAATCCTTTGCCCTATCCTACTCCATACTATTGTAACACCCCCTCCCAGGACTACCCAAAGTAACCATGCCAGCCAGGTTAAACATGAGGATATATGCTACCACAATCAGATTCAACCTCCTATGTCACCTTAAGGAAATGAAATTGAGAAAACATCACATACAGTCATCCAACATCATCAACAAACCCCTTAGGAGACAAGTCGGCCACTTGGACAGCCTGTCCTTAGGTCCCACTGCTATTCTGCAGCTCTTAGGCCTCAGTTTCTCTCATGTTATGGGAAAGGGAGTGACCAACAACCTAAAGTCACTCTCATAGACCTGCCTGCCAGCGAATGTGGTCCAAAATTGCTAGTGACCCTTGCATTTGAGCCACTTTTCTATCCCATAATCTTGGTCTTTGCCCATAACTTGTGTAACTTTAAAAAATCATTAAAAACATGATAACATGCTTATCAATCAAAATCACCCTCCAGACTAGGCTTGAGCATCCCCAACTAGGACTGAAATTCTATCAAACACTTAGCATCAATGCAACCTACAGGTCTAGGATACAAGACAAAGCATAAATGAATGAAACAACTTATGAAACATAACCAAAAGGATTACCTCCTTTTCCATTAAACTGCTATATCATCAATTAGGTCTTGCATCCATCCATTTAACAGTTACAAGTAAATATATGAAATAACCATGACATGAACCAGTCATTCAACCATGCTTATAACCAACATAAAACCATATAAATATCATAGATATGATAGCCATTAAATCCACATATAGATCAATGCAAAAGTAAGAGAACTTAAATTTTATTAATCATAGCCGAATCTGACTAGGTTCAGGACTTCCACGTGCCACCCGACCATAGACATGGATGAACCAAATCTCTCTTTTAGCCAGTCACCCCTGTGCCATATTCAAAGCATGAATGTGGGATCTCATAGAACAACCAATCCAAGAAAAATCAAGGGAATCCAGAGGTTAAACCACCTCCACCCTCATCCAACCTTGATCACACCAAAATCGGTGCTCTGATCACAACTGAACAAAACTTTGAATGCCATCCAGAATCCATCACTATCCTTGAGGAATTTTCTGTCTCCTTGTCTCTCAGGCTTTACCGCAGTCCAAACCCAGATAACTAGGCCCTAAACCGAGACTGCTCCCTCAGGATTTACCGTGTATCCGGCCAAAATCAGTCAAGGGATTCCTAGGCCTTTGGGAATGAACCTTGAGACCACCTCCACCCCGGGTTCCGAAATCCATCCGAAAAATCCAAAGTTCCAACACTAAAATAAAAATCCCAACATACCATGCCATTCGGAAAAAGGCTAGGCTAGGATGAAAACAACTGTCATAACCCAACAAAACCATGCCACCGACAACAAGAGAACCATACACCATCATGCAAAGCCATACATGTCCAAACCAGCTAGAAAATCACACATGCAAAAGGTTACCTACAAGTAATCCTGCTGAAGCTGCTTGATCCTTCTTTCCTTTCCTTGTTCCTTGCTTTCTTTTCCTTTCCTTTCCTTTGCTCTAAACTAGGGTGCTCCAAGAAAAATCTAAGTGACCAAGAGGGTGAGAGAGAGAAAGAAAATTGAGAGAGCTCCAAACTTGAACTTGACAAAAGCTTGAACTGACAAAAGCCATGAATTGATCCTCATAAGCATTTTTATGCAAGAGGCCTCTAATTTCTTCATTTTCCATTATTTTCCTTCAATTTCCTCCTCACATGAAACCTGTGACCTTTTAACTTCCTTTTCTCCCAATTTCCTTTATTTTCATAAATAAAAGTGCCAAACATGCCTTTTTGCCTTTTAATGCCCTTGCCTTAGCCTTTGCCAATTTTCCTTAGCCAAAACACACATCCAATGATGCCCACCAAGATATCTTTGCCCAACATTCAACTTGGAATAAGTGTCCCTTAACTGTGGCCTTATTTTTCCTTTATTAACTTTTATTACATGAAATTTTCACGAGGGTTTTTACAACTATGGATTGCACAGTTCTAATCAATAGTGAGACCTTCCTCAGTTCCTGTGATGCCCAACTATGTAATATTTGTATCCTTCCACTTTGGCACTCATCACTGTAATTCATCAATCAACAAGCTCAGTACCTTACCTCTTGCATTCCATCACTGCGCAAGAAGCCCTATCAAGCCCTCCTGTACTGCACATTTCACAAGTCTAGTTAGCAGGGTGGCTTCCCTGAGGTCCTACATGATCCGAACTTAAACATGAACGCAAAAAATTACACATATAACCATAAATATAGAAACGTAGTAGAAATAACACTTCATTTCATTAATATTAGAATACTGAAATATTCTTACAAACAAAATGGAAATAAACTAGCTCAGGTGATGGTAGCTCATCTCCGAGAAGAGATGTAGCGGCTACATGCCTCTGAACTGTTTTACAATGAGGCTCAGAGGCCTATTTATTATTGAGAAATAATGGAAAAACATAAACATCCAAAAACCTAACCCCAGGATATGAAGTGCTAAAACTGTGGGCCCTGTTTGGATAAATTGGTACGTTAACTTCCTGGGGTTGTAACTTTGGCATACGATCTCCGTTTGGATATCATAATACCTCTTTTCGAAGATATCAAAGAAGAGGAAAAAATTAAATATTTAAGTGAATTTGGGATATTTTTAGTCTCCCTATTACCCTAAGAATGTCGTTTAGGCCTCAAAACGACTCTGGAAGTTCAGGACCTAAAAAACTACCAAAAATAGTAAATTGTGCTATAATTAAGGAAACCAAAAAACTGAAAGAGACAATGTTGGGAGTCCAAGTGAAATAGGAGGGTGGCCACCAATGTCCACTTGGATCATTCCTCCCCCCTTAGGAAGCAATGGTCTCCATTGCATTGAGTGCCTCCATGAGATGGGGAAACTTTTGTTTAACTTGGTCCCTAGTGAGCCACTTGCCTTGGTGAAGGAGTTGGCCAACTTTGACAACACGATATAGTTGGATATTCTATTGGCGAGTGTTATTGATTTGTGTGTCCATGATTTGATCAGTTGTGGCCCGTTCCATGTAGTCTAGATTTAGCTCTATTGGTGCGAGTTGTTCTGCAACATCGAATGTGTCCAACAATGGTGGAAATTATGGCCGAAGGCGGTCTACATTGAACACTGGGTGTAGATCAAGGAATGGTGGAATGCTAAGATTGAAGGCATTGTCCCCTATAACCTTGGTGATGGTGTATGGCCCATACCACAGTAGGTAAAGCTTGCAGTGGGGTCCAATGAGGCACTCCTTCCACCAATGTAGCCAAACTTTGTCGCCCACCTAGAACTTGTGTGGCACCCGACGCTGATCATGGCGCTGCTTGTACTTAACATTGGCTCTTTCTAATATATCATGGACCTCTAGGTGGATGTGTTTAATGCGCTTAATAAAGTTGTTAGCCCTGTCGGCTTCGGACTGGACATGAGCCGAATTTGCTTGAGTAGTTGCAAATGGTATGGCCACATCAATGGGACATAATGGTTAAAATACCAGCCCTACCTAGAAGGGTATGTGAATGGTTTGAGTTGTACATACGTAAAATGTGTAAGATCATCTTGTTGGCGACTTCTGTTTGGCCATCAATTTGGGGATAGAAAGCCATGGACTTAATGAGTTTGGTATCCATAATCGATTAGAGACTTGACCAAAATTCACTTAGGAATCTGTTGTCTCGATCAAAGACAATGGACTGTGGGATCCCAAAGTGTACCCACACTCGCTCAAAGAAGAGCTTAGTAGTGGCATTTTGCTGTGATACTCTTCTTGCAGGCTGCCATAATGGCCACCTTAGAGAATCTGTTGATGATCACGAAAAAATAGTCATTACCATGCTTAGTAGAAGGAAGGCATGACATGTAATCCAGGGAGATGGATTCCCAAGGTCGACTAGGAGAAGGAAGAGGAGTATATAGGTCTTATTTCTTGATGGTTGTTTTGGCAATGACGCAGGCAGTGCAGGATTTAATTTACCTCCCAACATCCTGACGAACGTTCAACCAATAAAAATACTTAAGCAGTACTGTCACTGTTTTCTCTACTTCGAAATGCCCAGTGGCTCGACTGTAGTGCACATCCCAAATCATCTTGGCACACTCACTAAAAGGAACACATATGTGTCCCAGGTGGCATAAAAATGCATCCTCAAGGTGAAAATTTTGAACTTGCCTACCTTCCAGAAGTATCTGGTATGTGATGTCGAATTCTAGATCGTTCTCGTAAAGATGTAGCCACCCTGAAGTCTCGTGTCCACAGGAGTCGAGCACAGTGATCAACGCCATGATTAGTGGTCGACTGAGGCAGCCTGCAACATTATTGGTGTTTCCCTTCTTGTACTTAATGCTCAAATGGAATTGTTGCAGGTATGTGGACCATTTATGATGGTGATCGTTCTGCAACTTTCCTTGTGTTTATATGAACTGCAGGGGTTGGTGGTCTGTGTGGATGACCGTTTCCTTCCCCAAAATGTAATGCTTCCATTGATGACATGCCTTCATAATGGAATACATTTCTTATCGTAAGTAGGATACTTTCAGACTATGTCTGAAAGTGTCTCACTGTGGTAAGCCACTAGATGACTCCGTTGAGTAAGAACTGCACCAATAGCATAGTCGGAGGCGTCTGTCTCAATCTCAAATGGTTGATACAGGTATGGTAATGTGAGCATTTGTGCAGAGCAGAGGTGATGATTCAACTCAGAAAACACCTTATGTTGGGTTTTGGACCAAAAAAACTTTGCTTTCGCTCCGCCCTTGGTGACTTGATTTAAAGGCCAAGTGATATGAGAGAACCCCAACATGAACCTGTGGTAGAAATTGGAAAGACCTAGAAAGCTGCGAAGCTCTCTTAGAGTAGTTGGGGCTGGACAATCTTGAATGAATTGTATCTTGGATGGGTCCAGATTCACACCCTTATCATCAATGATGTACCCTATATTTTGAACTTGGGTCATGCCAAAAGTGCATTTCTCTAAATTGGCACACAACTTGTGCTGTCGCAGGCTTTGAATGACCTGTCGACTATGGTGCAGGTGCTCTTCCCAACTCTGGATGAAGATCAAGATGTTATCTAAATACACCACCATGAATGCATTGGTAAAGGGTCAAAAGATGTCGTCCATCAATCTCATGAAGGTTGTGGGGGAATTCGTCAACCTGAAAGGCATGACCAACCATTTGAAAAGGCCCTCCTTGGATTTGAAGGCAGTCTTCCACACATCAAAGGGTTCGATAGGCACCTAGTGATAAATAGACTTCAAGTCAATCTTGCTGAAATATTTTCCCCCCTTTAGCTGGTCCATAAGGTCATAAATTCATGGGATTGGGTACCTATTCTGGACAATGATCTTGTTCAGTGTCTGATAGTAAATACAGAGTCTCCAGGTCCCGTCCTTCTTCTGTACCAATACAATCAGGCTCCCACAGGGTGATGAGGTTGGCTTGATGTGCCCTTTTTGCAACAACTCCTGAATCTGCCTCTTGATCTCACCGTTCTCTAGAATAGAGCGTTGATAGATAGGTCCATTGGGTAGTGGCACACCCGGGGTCAGATCGATGTAGTGCTTGACCTGGCAGTGCAGAGGTACCCCTGTAGGTGAGGTGAAAATGTCCCTATACTCCTCCATGACCTTGTCCATCTGCTGCTGCTGTGCGGAGGAGCCATATCTAGAAGTCGTGGCCACAACATTCTTCTTGCCCTAAGGGCGAATCATAAGGAAAACAAATTTCCTAAACTTGGAAATGATCTTACTATGTTGCTTTGCAGTGATCAAAGAGATGGTAGTAGGTGGGGCTACCTCTGGTATCCTGTACAACTTATTGCCCAAAGTAATAATTATAGAGTGAGGTCTAGACTCATATACAACATGTTTCTTCCACAAGTATGGTTATCCTAATAATACATCACAAATGTTAAGAGGAGCAACATCACACAATACCTCATTCATGAAGGGCTTGATGCTGTAGGGAAGGCTACACTGCTCGCTGACGCAGAGATCTCATCCTTGGTGAAGCCACCTGATCGTGTACAACTGTGGATGTGTTATCATCAGTAGGCCCAACCGCTTCACGGCCTTTGTTGAAATGAGGTTCTTTTGGCTCCCACTGTCGACAATGAACTGTAGCGGAGAACCTTTCACCCACATTTGTGAGTGGAAGAGGTGTTCCCCCTCCTTTGGATCTTTAGGATCATTCTTCTTGATCTTGGTGGTGGCCACGATGGCACTGGGTTGTAGATCAATGATCTTCTTCCCTTTGTCATTCCCCTTGTTAGGTTCTGACTCAGAGTCATAACATGTGTCTGATTCAGAAGCCTTCAGCTTGGCCACCAGAGTCTGCTTGGCTCGACACTCACTTGTGTTGTGAGTGGAGCTCTTATGGAACTCAAACCATTTTCCCATGTCTTTCTTTGTCTTTATGGTGTTGTTCTTTGATTGCGGCTTCAGCGGGCTGTCCTGGGTCACCCCATCTTGGCTTTGGCCTTTTATTTGTGGTTTGGGGGCGCCTTTTCCTTGCTTTAGATTCACAGATTCAAAGTCTCGCTTCTTCTATTTAAACTTGTGCTCAATCTTGACAACGTATCGGTATGTTGTGCCAAGTGAGGATATGTCCAAGAACTCCATCTCGTTTTGGATGTACCTGTGTAGACAACCGAGATACTTGAGTACCAAATGCCACTTAGAATCCTTGATACCCAACTTCGTGCGGAGGGTATGGAAAACATTTATGAACTCTGACACATCTTGGTTCCTTCACTGCCATAGCGTGGTCCACTTTATGTATTTATCTTCATATCTCCCGACATGGTAATATTGTTCCTTGATGGCATCTCGAAAAGAATTCCAAGTGGCTACGACTGAAAACAATGAGAATTCCCTCTCATCCTTTTTTTCACAGTAGGTTTCCCACGAGTCCTTGACGTGTGGGGCGACTTTGAGAAGTGAAAAAGTAATCTTTTCCTGATTGGAAAAGTGATGAACTGAAAAATATCCTTCTAACAGATTCAACCATTTATCTTTGAAGTCTGCATCTATTTGGCCCTTAAATACGGGAATGTCGAAGTTAACTTGTACTTTAAAAGAAGTGGCGCCTCCAGAGTGGCTGCTGGATGAAGATGTGTCGCCTGTGGGTAGTCGTCAAAGGATCTGGGAAAAGTTATCCATCATCGCGTTCCTTTGTCACTCGAGGGCTTCCTCGAGCAATATTTTGAAAGGATATCCTACCCCCTCGTCTTTCTTTTCTTCCTCCATGGGAGGCCATCGAGGTTTGCGAGGCTGGTCTTGCAAAGGTTCAACCAGATTGAGCCCTAACTCATTATACCCTGACCTCATTGGGGACATGCAAAGAAAAACATAGAAAGAGAAGACCACTCTGATACCACTGATCCAAACTTAAACAGGAATGCAACAAATTACACATATAACCATAAATATAGAAATGCAGCAGAAATAACACTTCATTTCATTAATATTAGAATACTGAAATATGCTTACAAACAAAATGGAAATAACTATCTCGGGCGATGGTAGCTTATCTCTAAGAAGAGATGTGGCGGCTACATGCCCATGAACTATGTTACAATGAGGCTCAAAGGCCTATTTATTATTGAGAAATAATGGAAAACCATAAACATCCAAAAACCTAACCCTAGGAGATGAAGCGCCAAAATTGTGGGCCCCGTTTGGGTAAATTGGTACATCAACTTCTCGGGGTCGCAACTTTGGCATACGATCTCTGTTTGGCTATCATAATACCTCTTTTTGAATATCTTGAAGAGGAGGCTGAAAAATATAGGTAATTTAATTTTGGAAATTTTTTCTCTCTCTATTTTCCCTAAAAACGTTGTTTAAAGCCTCAAAACGACTCCAGAAGTTCAGGACCTGAAAAATTGCCAAAAATAGTAATTTGTGCTACAATTAAGGAATTTGAAAAACTAAAAGAGACAGTGTTGGAAGTCCAAGTGGAATAGGTAGGTGGCCACCAATGTCCACATGGATCATTCCTTCCCCCTTAGGAAGCAATGGCCCCCATTGCGTTGAGTGCCTCCATGAGATGGTGAAACTTCTGTTGAACTTGGTCCTTGGTGAGCCACTTGCCTTGGTGAAAGAGTTGGCCAAGTCAAAAACAAATTGGTAGTCTAGTCTCTCTATTTTCCCTAAAAACGTCGTTTAGGGCCTCAAAAT
Source organism: Pinus taeda (assembly GCA_000404065.3). Classification (NCBI taxonomy): domain Eukaryota; kingdom Viridiplantae; phylum Streptophyta; class Pinopsida; order Pinales; family Pinaceae; genus Pinus; species Pinus taeda. The sequence goes on along the minus strand of APFE031270914.1, from coordinate 99,148 downwards.
GACTCCGAAAGTTCAAGACCCGAAAAGCTGCCAAAAATAGTAAATTGTGCTACAATTAAGGAAACTTAAAAACTGAAAGAGACAGTGTTGGGAGTCCAAGTGGAATAGGTGGGTGGCCACCAATATCCCCCTGGATCACTACATCCCTCAACTGTGCAATTCCCAACCTCATGCCCTCAAAATCCTTACATGTTGCCTCATATCAATAAAAATATTCCATGAGTAACAAGGGGTAGAATATATGTTTTTTGGATTGATGTTGGCTTGCCATGAGTGGTTTCCATTTGTAAGTGTTGTGGGTGGGAACACCCTAGGGTCTTGGGTTGAAAACCCCAACAAAGCAGAGGGCAAACAACAACAAGAAATGCACGTACAAGCAATTTAAATGCTTATACTACTGAACTGGGAAGAAGTGACCTTACTTGAAGGTCCTACATTTGGGTAGATCCTGTAGGGTTCAAACCCTCTACTTCCTCCAACGCCTTTGAAACCTGTAAATTATCAAAGCAAAGCATATACAACAGCAGTAATAGAAAGCATATTCATGATATATATGTTAGATCATATAAGCAAATGAACGATTACGCATTAATATAATATTTATAAACAAATCACAACATGTATCAATGGACAAACAAGATAAATATCAAGAACATAACATCATTTATTTATTGATGTAAGCTATAAGAAAAATGGAAAACTACAACCTGAGTCTTCCTCCAACTCCAAGCAGAACCGTCCTTCGGATCCGTCATGTCCCGACCTCAGCAATCTTCCTCCATCAACATACACAAGGATATCACAAGAGGGGTGAAGGATATCTCAAAAGAGGAAACAAGAGTTTCCTAAAGCTTGGGGAGTGCAAGAGACACAGGGATTTATTTAGACTCGATCAGGGATCAATCAACTATAATATCAATATATCCTCTCTTCTCCCTTTAGGCCTTCCCATGGAGGTTTATTTATACTTCTCCAAATTAGTTTTTTTAGATGGTAAACAAGTGGGCCATAGGCTATAGTAGGTGAGTAACAAGTAAAACTCGTAAACTGGGTATATGCGAGTTGGGTATATGCTGATCTGCGTGTACACGCTTTTAACATGGCGCAAAGTAGCGCATAGGAAATAAAACACTATTTTTTAGATTTTGGACCAAATTTGGAAAGGAAGGGTTGCCCTAGGCCATAACTACAACATCAAATCTACCAAGAGTGGTAAATCGTGCTATAACAAATGCTCCCTAATATATGAGGTTAGAAGGGGTACATGATGGCCGAAATGTATTAAGTGTATAGAAGGAACAATGTTGAGACTGAGGAGGAGTTCCCAAGAATTCAACCTGCCAAGCTAGTGAAAGAGATCAGAAAGAAACTGCTATCTGAGGCGGGTATACCCATGATCAGAGATAGTAAAGCATGTTCACATGTCAAGTACAAAAGAGGATCCAATATGCATACAAGTATAAAGGAACTGAAAATAGATAATGGATCATCTGATCATATCCAAGTAAGTACATGTTTGAATATCACATATAAAGAACATATCAATGATGCTGAAGTATGAAGTTGATCACTGAAGTCATAAAGTAGATCCAAAAAGTACCAAGTCAAATGGTGGAATAAATGGTACTACACTGCAACTCGGGTGCCAATATGCCACTGTAAGAAACTGCAACATATAAGGTGGATGGTGTCAACTAGCAGCAATAGGAGCAACTGACAAGTGAACCAAGAAATGTTGATGCAAACCTGAGGTCTTCATCGACTGCCATGGTACATTTCTACACAATGGGAATAAATGATCTCAATTCAACCATGCGATAAATCGTTTGATTACTGGTCATTGATGTTGTTGGAATTTCTAAGTCTCACATGTAGAAACCCTTCATGCACTTTACTGATTTATTCCTACCTACTTGTTCTGTTAATTAACAAGTTATTTACCATGTAAATACTGGAAATAAATACAAGTACATGCTCAACACATTACATATCATCAACTGAAGGAAATAGAAACAAGCACCCAAATGACATCGTTGTTTTTGGACTAATGTCCCCGGAAAAACCCAATGCGGGAAAACTGGTGCAACTATCTGAGGGTTTGATTTATTAAGCAGTTTCAGAATACAATCTGGGTGCCAAATCCGGCTCACCCAATAGAGAAAAATCTCGGCAGTAGTACCTCTCTACTCAGAAGTAGATATTCCGATTGAAACCCTGGATAAACACTCTGACAGCTCTACAGCTCCAATCTACCCCACGAAATCCCACCACGTCAGCCTCTCTCTGGCCTAGCATTAGCCTAGCGTCACCTTGGCTTGGTCTGCATCAGCCTTTGGGGGCACTACGTCAGTCCTCTGGCCCTTTGCGTCACTCACGCTGGCCCTCTGAGGCATTGCGCAACTCTTGGCCGCCTCTGCGTGAGACCTCACTGGTTCTGTGTGAACCCTTGGCTGGTTCTGTGTTCCTCTCTTTGGCTACTGTGTTGATCCTCCTGGTGCTATCTCTACCTCTCTGCTTCTATATTCACTACCCCTCAGCTGCAACTCTGATCACTCTTTCAATTTTCTCAACAAACCCAACCCCAGAAAGTTGAAATCTTGATATCTTGGTGTTCTCCAAGTGACCTTCAAGCCTCCTCTTATAATTTTTTCGTTGACAAGTCAACGGTCGAGATTAAGCCCCTAATCAATGGCTAAGATTAGATCTAGCTTGATCTATGTCTTTTGGACCATTCTAACACAATTTTATATTGATTTACATTATTATTTTATTTTCCTTGAGTTTAGACTTAGGGACTCCATTAAAAAATTAATTATTTTAATATCTCCCAAACTGTTTAGAATCTTCCCAAACCCTTTCTGGGTATTGGAGACCTCATGTGCCTTAGCCTCTCCACCAATTTTCATGGCTAGAGCACATCTGATGCTACCCCAAATCAACACTCTCTCTTAGTGAGGACTGTGCTCTAGTAATACTCCTCATTGAGCATCACTCTGATCATCCGGCATCAATCCCTGTGCCGATGCTAGGCCTGTTGCCCAACATCCTCTGCACTGCTACCCAAGGCCCTGCCACTTCCACTATTGCATCTGTACTGCAACTCCCTCTGCATCCATGTTGCTGTCCATGGCTCTGCCACTGCCACTGTTGCATTTACACTGTAACCCCTCTCATCATGTTGTCCATAGCACTACCACTGCTAATTGCTGCACTGCAACCCAGTTACTGATAAGTAAGTAACTGATATCTGAACTCTGACATCTTCGTCAGGCTAGAAACACTCATGATGCTGAAGCACACTCTGTCACTGACAAGTGCTCCCTCTCTGAACTCTATGTTGCTGCAACAACTCCATGCATCTCGCATTGTTGTACACCTCTCTATGCCATCCTGTATTGGTGCAACATTCCCATGACTCTCGCATTATTGCAGCTTACTAGCCTTGCACTGTCCTGGGAATCCTGCAGTGTAGCTCCCTCTGTTGCTTGATCTGCATCCACCTATACTGACATCTGCCAGTCCTGCTACTCCTCTTCGAGGCTCCCATAGAAAGGTCTAATCCAAGAGGTTGGGTGCCTCGAGGATCCTACCCCTCATCGCCTGTAGTCTGTCTAACTATAGCTTGATGTCTCCCCACTTTTTCTGAAGTGGAACATGAGCACTCGTGGCACAAACATCATCTGTTTCCACTTCCTTCTCTACCGTTGCTGGCGCTGCCTTGGTCTCGGAGGCCTCTCCCTTACTCTTCTTCCTTGGACACTGGGTCGCATAATGACCCAGCTCCCCACAGTGGAAGAATTTGACCTTGGAGAGGTCCTTCTTCTTCCATTTTTCTTGCTTTCCCTTAGATGATAGGGCATCCTCTTCCTCCTCCTTCTTGATTCTGATCCCCTTGCCACTGCTTCCTAATTTGGAAGGGTCGCCCTACCCAGTATACTCTGGACAAACACCTCCCAATCTTCTGAGACTGCATTTAGGGCTATTCTCACCATCAATTCTGGATACGGCATTGCCCTTATGGAAGTTAGCTGATCCTGGATCTCCTTCAATCAACCGAGGAATGGGTCGATCTGTTTTCCCTTCTTCATCTGGTATGATCGCCGCTGATTTTCTAGTAGCATCTTCCTCTGCACAAAAGTATGCTGATACAACTTGGTCAGGGACTCCCACATCTCCTATGCTGTGTTCTTCTCTGCAATATGTGTTACTATATGATCCTTGACCTCGTCAAGGATGATACTCTTAGCCCTCGCCATTGCATCCTCATACCTATCATTATCATCCAAATCAACTGGGATAGCTATCATCCTCAAGGCGAAGTTCTTGACATGATTCTTGTCTAGTATGGATAAGATTCTGGCCTTCCACACTATGAAGTTTGAGACTCCGTCCAGTTTGTCCTGGTCTCTTACTCCGTGCAGTGCCATTTCGCTGCTCGTCTACTTCCCTCCTGGAAGTTCTTGGCATGACTCTCTTTGAGCCTTGATTTCCCTCCTGGAAATCCTTCTGCCAATGTTGAGATGCCCTTCTCCAATCTTCTGTGCAATTGCAACATTGATTTAGATTCCTTGGCTAGAAATCGACCTCAGAATTAACTCCTTCTACCTTGGCCTTGCCCTGTTAGGTATTGTTCTGACTAGAGTACCCCACCAACTCCACTCTGCAACTTACCCACAACCTCCTAAACCCTAGCAAACTGAAGGTTGGGGCTCCTAGGCTCTACGCAATCCCAACACCAACAAATCAACCTCCTTAGCCAACTGCATTAGTCATCCTCACCTCTGCGTGAGCCTGCCTTTGCCTCCCTCAACCTCTTCGCTGCCTCTTCCTGGCTCAATCTTGATGACGTAGGCACTACATCACCCCTTCCTTGCTGCTACTCTGCTGGGAACAACTTTTGTCACTCGGGACAACTGTTTTTTCTGCTGCTGCTTCTCTATTTAGATGATGTCCTCAGTTCTCTTGTGATTTGCAACCACCCTTTGATACCATGTTGGAATTTCTAAGTCTGACATGTTAGAAACCCTTCATGCACTTTACTGATTTATTCCTACCTACTTGTTTTGTTAATTAAAAAGTTATTTACGATGTAAATACTGGAAATAAATACAAGTACATGCTCAACGCGTTACAAATCATCAACTGAATGAAATAGAAACAAGCACATAAGTGACACCATTGTTTTTGGACTAATGTCCGCGAAAAAACCCAATGCGGGAAAACCAGTGCAACTATTTGAGGGTTTGATTTATTAAGCAGTTTCAGAATACAATTTGAGTGTCAAATCCAGCTCACCCAATAGAGAAAAATCTCGGTAGAAATACCTCTCTACTCGGAAGCAGATATTTTGGCTGAAACCCTGAATAAACAACGCGGCAACTCTACAACTCCAATCTGCCCCACAAAACCCCAACGTTAACCTCTAGGGAATGCGTTAGCCTCTCTCTGGCCAAGTGTTAGCCCAACGTTAGCCTCTGGAGGCATTGCATCTATCCTTTGGCCCTATGTGTCACTCACGCTAGCCCTCTGAGGCACTACGCAACTCCTGGTTGGCTCTGCATGAGCCCTGGCTGACTCTGCATGAACCCTTGGTTGGTTCTGCATCCCTTTCTACGGCTGTTGTGCTGATCCTCTCGGTGCTATTTCTACCTCTCTGCTTCTGTATTCACTACCCCTCAACTGCAACTCTGATCACTCTCTCAACTTTCTCAACAAACCCAGCCCCAGAAAGTTGTAATCTTGATCTCTTGGTGTGTTCTCCAAGTGACCCTAAAGCCTCCTCTTATACTTTTTTCATTGACAAATCAATGGCCGAGATTAAGTCCCTAATCAACGACTAAGATTAGATATGGCTTGATCTATGTATTTTGGACCATTCTAACACAGTTTTATATTAATTTGCATTAATATTTTATTTTCCCTAAGTTTAGACTTAGGGACTCCATTAAAAATATTAATTATTTTAATATCTCCCAAACTATTTAGAATACGCCCAAACCCTTTCTGGGTATTGGATATCTCATGTGCCTTAGCCTCTCCACCAATTTTCGTGGCTAGAGCATATCTGATGCTATCCCAAATCAACAACTGTATACTGTTAACAAAAGCGAGACTACTCACCGGTAATGATGATGAGAGCCAAGGTACCCAGTACAGTCTAACAAGTGCGAATAAATGAGTTGTAGTCGAACACTTGGAAGAATCTATCAATCAGGAGACAATGATAGTTTTGTTGATCTAAAGATGATCTGAGGTTGTCATTGATGTCAACCCAAGGAGCACCAGGGGATACCCTGATCTTGCAAGGGAATTTTGACTTGAAAACTTACTCTATTTTGAGTCAAGGATCTTCTAGATAGATTCTACTCATCGAGATGTTTTCATTGAGATATGACACACCAAGTAATTCTTCACGGTTTTAGAGATATTCATGTTTGAAGTTAGTAACCCCATTTAGTGGGCTAAAACCCTATGGGGTTGTGGCATGGCACTCATAATTGGTTTTGGTCATTGAATAGTCAATAATCAATAATTTTTTAAGCTCTTAAAATCCCTCCAACATTCTCTATAGAAGCCCCTCTCAACTCTATAAAAATAAATCTCATATATCCTCCAAAAAGTAGTGATCGTGGCATTTTCACTATAAATTCATTTATGCGAAGTCTTAGATTTTGAAATTAAAACCCATTTTATTCACAATCATGTTGAACGTCATGAGTGAATTTTAGATCTTGATTCACTATATTTTTAAAGATATGATCTGTGGAAGTTAGGGTTTTTGCAGGCTGCCGAATTTCATCTCAAAGAAGTGACCTTGGGAAAATAGTCATAACTCTCTCATAGAGAAGAGGATTGGAATTCTGTAAGAAGTGGCGGATAGTGCATGTATTGTAGTTTTCTGTGCATCAATTTCAAAGCCGAAGGAGGAAACAATGACACGTGGTATGTCTTACAAGTTCACTCTACTGAACTAGTACATAACTAGGTCATTGTGAGAGATTGGGCATAACTTTGTTTTGAAGAGTCCAAATCGGGTCAAACTTGTGGCATTGTAAAGAAGACTCAGAGGGCTTCTACAGGACTGAAGATCACATGTTGGGGATCTGAAATCGCAAAGATACATCATATTAAATATCATGCTCGTAGAAGGCAAGAAAAACTAGATCAAGTGTTGTCAAGGGGTGCAAAGGACCAAACTTTCTAGGGAAGCAAAGAGCAAGGTGCAACAAAATGATGCAGTAGAGGTAAGCTATAGTAAGTATCTTCTGTATATGCATATTCATCTCTTAATTTCATTAGATTCTTTGTATTCTAATTTGTTGTTTTTGTTTAGCACTGACATATGTTACACAGGTTGAGGTAAATTTTGCTATTATCATGTCATGGGTATTTCTTTGAAGACTTTTTGCAGGTATTATATATTCGTCAAGAGATGTCTCAATGCATAATATAATGTTCTGAAGAACGAGAAAGGGTAGCATGACAAGAGCAACAATCAAGGTGCAAAACAACAACAAGAAGTTCACCACATGAAGTCTTCAAGTGGGAAGCAGTGTAAAAGTTTCATTGTACAGAGTCATTGTAAAAGAATCATTGTAAAAGTTGTACAAGTGTCTATCTGCCAAGAGTTGAAGAGGAAGTGTCGGGAGGTCTAGGATCATCATTAGGTGGTTGTGTCTTAGATGGGGTTATGGTCTAGTGTGTCTTCTTCTTCTACATCATTCTATATCATTGTAAAGTGGACCATTTTTCCTGGTATGAGAGTCCATTATTCTTTTATTCTTCTACAGGGTGGTAGGGTGGTGCTAGGGTGAGTTGTAGCTCATTGGGTGTTGGGGCATCCGTTTAGTTGACTACTGAAGAATCTTAGGCGTTGGAGCGTCCATCCAGTGGGAGCTGGAGAAGAATTCTTTTCTAGATTCTACGAAGTTGGAGCTTTCCTTTCAATTGGAGTTGAAGATTAAAGAATTATTAGAAAATCGTTTGGTGATTTTTGACCTGGAGGGGGTTTTCCACCTAAAATTTTTGTACCTCCTGTGTTCTTTTATTCACTGTTGTTACTGCATAAATATTAATGATAATTGAATATTAACTAATGCTCTGAAAAGATTTAAAAGTGCTAATTGCTAAGGAATACTGATTCACCCCCTCCTCAATATTTTCCAACAATTGGTATCAGAGCTTGGTTCCTTCAATATCAATTTAACAACTAAAAGAAGATCATGGAGCATACCAAAAATGGTGTACCTCTATTCAATGAAAATAATTATGCACTTTGGAAAGGAAGAATGGAGGTCTATCTCTTGGTGTAAGGTTACGAAGTATGGGACATTGTTCAAAATGGATTTACGCCAAAGGCAGATGAATAAGGTAAGAAGAATTTGGTAAATGATGCAAAGGCAAAGAATATTATTATCAGTGGACTTATTGAATCTTCTTATCATAAGGTGTTGGGTTGTAAAACAGCCAAAAATGTATGGGACAAGCTTGAGAATATATATGCAGGTGACTCAAATGTCAAAGAAACAAAGCTTCAAATGTATAGAGCAAAATTTGAGCAACTCAAAATGAAAGAAGATGACAACATTGTTGCATACTTCCAACACGTTGATGAAATAACCAACACTCTGGAAGGATTGGGGGAGCCTGTTGACAAGAATACTGTTATACGAAAGTTTCTTAGAACATTATCAGGAAGATTCAACCCAAAGGTATCGGTCTTAGAATACAGTGCAAATCTGGACAAACTTAGCAAAGAGGAATTACATGGAGTTCTCATAGCATATGAAATGAGACTTGATGAAGAAGAGGGTACTTCGCATCTAGAAACTGCGTTCGCTGCATCTAAGAAAACCAATAAGAACAAACGACCTTCAAAGGCAAAGACCTACACCTGCACCTGCAGGTGTGAAGAAAAGGAAGATGATGAAGAAGGTTTTTCAGATGGAGAATATGCTTCCTTTACGAGAAAACTAGAAATTGGTAAGGGGAAATTCAAAGGTAAACTTCCATTGATATGTTTTGGTTGTGGCGAGGTTGGGAATTTCATAGCAAAATGTCCGAATAGAAGTGATGGAAACTCAAAAGTAAAGAAAGGCTTTAATAAATTCAACAAGCAATGCAAGAAGAAAGGATTCAAAAGGAACTTTCTCTCTAAAGAAGATAACTCATCATCCAATGAAGACAGTGGCAGTGAAGAAGAAGCCAATGACAGAGTATTGTTTATGGCCAAGCACAATAAACAAGAGGTATCAAACAATGAAGAAGAAGGGTTGACCATAGAAGAATTTTCTAAGGAGGCAATCAAGCTTATAAAAGAGCTCAAGGCTGAGAAGATCCATTCCAACACTCTTGAAGAACAAGTTCAAGGTGTCAAAAATGAAGTTGAAGAACAAAATGTATTGAAGAGTCACTTCAAAAGAAGTTGGAAGAAAGCAACGGAGAAAGGGAAGCATTAGAAGCCGAACTAGTCTCGCTGCGTAAGGAAGTGAAGAAGGGAAAAACTGTCCAAAACTATGCTAACAGCTCAAGGGTGTTGGAAGAACTCATCAACAATCAACAATCTTACAACGATAGAACTAGCCTCAGTTACAAAGAAGAAGAAGTAGGCTTCTACAACAAAATACAATGAACCTATGAGATCTGACAGGCTTGTAGACTTCATTGAACAATATTTGCAAGAACAACCTTGGAAGACAATTCCCTGACGAAGATTTCCATCTAGGTACCAACATATTTTTCATGGCTATTGTTATTCATGTGGAAAATTTGGTCATAAAGCTATAGAATGTCGGACATACCCTAGGAACCAATACAATTCCAGGAGATCTGTCAAATATGAACCTCCCAGGGCTTAACGAAACATCAATAGATTTGAACATCTAAGAAGTAATATTGAATGTTACAAATGTCAAAACTTTGGACACATAGCCAGAGACTGCAGACTTGAAAGTCCTCTAGAAGAATCTTTGAAGCCACAGAACGAATGAACATGGAAGAAGCAGAACACTAATAATTGTGCTTTCACTCTCAAGGCTCAAAATAACAAAGATGTATGGTATGTTGATAGCGTTTGCTCAATGCATATGACTGGAGATAGAAAGAAATTTGTATCTCTGAAAGAGAAGAAGGATGGAACTGTGTCCTTTGGAAATGATGGATCTTCAAATTCTATAGGATTAGGTACCGCCAGTCTCGGAAGCAAAGATGCTCTAGCCAAGAATGTTCTATTGGTTGAAAACATGAATCACAATATGCTCAGTGTTGGACAAATTTGTGATCAAGGAAACACAATGCTATTCAAATCCACAAAATGTGAAATCAAGAAAGGCAGGTATGGTAAAATTGTGGCTACAGCAAGTCGAGCTCCAAACAATATATATGTTCTGGATGAAGCAACTAAATCATGGCTACTAGCTAAAGAAGATGAAAGCTAGTTATGGAAGAAACGAATGGGTCACATAAACTTTGACAATCTTGTCAGGATAAGCAAAAAGGAAGCGGTACGAGAAATGCCAAAAATCTCAAAACCTTCCAACACACTATGTGAGGCCTGTCAACACGGCAAGCAGACAAAATGCGAATTTAAAACAAAAGAAAACTTTGCATCACATCCACTGGAATTGATACATACTTATCTATGTGGTCCTATGGGAACAAAATGCTTAGATGGAGAATTATATTTCATGTTAATGATAGATGACTATACCAGGATGACAATCGTCAGTTTCATAAAGAAAAAATCTGAAGCATTTGAGTGCTTTAAGATCTACATGGAGTTGGTTGAAAATGAAACTGATTTAAAAATAAAGTGTCTAAGATCAAATAATGGTGGAGAATTCACTTCCAAATTATTTTACCAATACTGTGACGAAAATGGAATAAAAAGGCAATTTTCAACAACATGAACACCTCATCAAAATGGGGTTGCTGAAAGAAAGAACATAACCGTACAAAAAATGGGTAGAAAAATGCTAAAGGACTCAAAATTGGGAAAAAATCCGGGTTCAAGCAATTGATATGATAGTCTTCATTATCTACAGAGGTATTCTCAGAAATAATTGCAATAAGAACCCATATGAATTATGGAAAGGAAACTGGCTAATGTAAAATATTTCAGAATCTTCGGAAGCAAATGTTATATCAAAAGAGAAGATCAAAAGTTGGGTAAGTTTCAATCACGCGTTGATGAAGGTATCTTTGTTGGTTACTCATGCAAAAGAAAGGCCTATAAATGCTATAATATAAGATGAAAACAGATAGTGGAGAGCATAAAAGTTACATTTGACGAAGATAGTGTTCTAACGAATAATGATGAGGATCTAGAATATTTGAAACTTGAGACAGAGGCTGAAAAAGGTACAGGGAAAATTGTAGAACAAGAAGCAACTATCAACCAGGAAGAAGTAAATAATGATCAACAAGATATACAGAAACAACAACAATAAGCTCCTCCAAAGAGAACAAAATAATGGATTCAAAAGAACCATCCATCAAATCAAATCATTGGTGACATAAATGAAGGAATTGGAACAAGAAAAGGTCGACAACTTCGTTCATCACAACAAGCTCACATTGCTTTTCTAGCAACCTTTGAGCCTATTAGTTTTGAGGAAGCCAGCCATAATGAACATTGGGTGGCAGCTATGGATGAAGAATTGGATCAAATCGAGAAGAATAACACCTAGGAATTAGTTCCATGACCAAAAGATAAAAATGTCATTGGGACTAAATGGGTGTTCAGGAAAAAATTGAATGAAGATGGAAAAGTTACCAGAAACAAAGCAAGGTTGGTTTGCAAAGGCTATGCACAAGTGGAAGGAATTGATTTCAACGAAACATTTGCACCAGTTGCCAGAATGGGAGCCATCTGGATGTTTCTCGCCTATGCATGCTCAAGAAAAATAAAAGTATACCAAATGGATGTTAAGTCAACATTTCTGAATGGAGAATTAGAAGAAGAAGTTTACATCAAACAACCTGAAGGTTTTCTAATATCAGAAAAAGAAGACTATGTTTGCAGGTTAAAGAAGGCTCTGTATGGTCTCAAGCAGGTTCCCAGAGCATGGTATGCTTGTCTTGATGGATATCTACGTCGACAAGGGTTCATGAAAGGTACTGCTGATAGCAATCTTTACGTACAAATAGATAAGGATAATTTAACAATAGTTGAGGTATATGTAGATGATATAATCTTTGGTAGCAATGATAATTGACTAAGTAATAACTTTGCTACAAAGATGCAAAGTGAGTTCGAGATGTCTTTACTTGGTGAGTTGACATACTTCTTAGGGCTTCAAATATCTCAGCAAGAGAAAGGCATATTTATATGTCAAGCCAAGTACATCAAGGAAATGCTCAAGAAATTCAAAATGGAAGATTGCAAACCTATCCCTACTCTGATGGTAACAGGTTGCAAATTGAGCATAGACGACTCATCTAAGGATGTGGATCAGAGGTTGTACATATCTATGATTGGTAGTCTTCTATATGTAACAACCTCCTGACCAGATGTTATGCAAGAAGTTGGACAAGTAGCAAGATTCCAAGCAGCACCAAAAGAATCACATATTATTGTCGTCAAAAGAATTCTTCCATATCTAAAGGGCACAATATAATATGGCTTGTGGTATCCCAAGGGCAACAATCTCATTATTCAAGCCTTTACAGATGTAGATTGGGCAGGAAGCATTAATGATTGTAAGAGTATTAGTGGAGCAAAATTCTATCTAGGTGGTTGTCTCGTATCATGGTTGAGCAAAAGGAAAACCTCAATCTCGTTATCTACAATGAAAATAGAATACATTGCAACAACAACTTGTTGTACTCAAGTCCTTTGGATGAAACAAACTTTGCAATATCTTCAAGTACAATTCAGTGAGCCTATTCCCATCTTCTGTGATAGCACCAGTGCCATCAACATCTCCAAGAATCTTGTCATGCATTCAAAAACAAGACACATTATGATAAAATATCATTTTGTTAGAGAACAAGTAGCTGAAAAGAATATCAAACTTGAATATGTTGGTACAATAGAAAAAATCACTGATATCTTCACTAAACCTTTACCTCATGAAGCATTTGAATATCTTCACCAGAAGCTTGGGATTCTCCCATGTTCTCATTAGATTTTCCTTATTCAGAAAATAAAGGGGGATTCGAAGTGTGTACAAGTCCATACGATGGTTGTGTGTTAGGGGGAGTTACCCTTTACCATTGATGTCAAAGGGGCAGAGAAGGCAGTAAAAAGAGGTGCCCTGATCGCAAGGGAAGTATTTGTGTTGCCATCAATGCCAAAGGGGGAGATCGTTGATCTAAAGATGATCTGAGGTTGTCATTGATGTCAACGCAAGCAACACCAGGGGCTACCTTGATCTTGCAAGGGAATTTTGACTTGACAAATTACTCTATTTTGAGTCAAGGATCTTCTAGATAGATTCTACTCGTCGAGATGTTTTTGTTGATATATGGCACGCCAAGTAATTCTTCACGGTTTGAGAGATATTCATGTTTGAAGGTAGTAACCCCAGTTAGCGGGCTAAAACCCTATGGGGTTGTGGCATGGCACTCTAATTAGTTTTGGTCATTGAATAGTCAATAATTAATAATTTTTTAAGCTCCTAAAATCCCTCCAACATTCTCTATGGAAGCCCCTCTCAACTCTATAAAAAGAAATCTCATATATCCTCCAAAAGTAGTGATCATGGCATTTTCGCTATAAATTCATTTATGCGAAGTCTTAGATTTTGAAATTAAAACCCATTTGATGTTGGGTTGTGTTATATTGTTTCCACGACTAACCTACGTAGTGAACCGGGGGGTTAGAGGGGGGGTGGAGCCCCCCATTTGTTGCGCCGATTGCGCAGTGGGGGGGTCACAAGTAGCCCCCCTCTATGGGGTCTGGGGCAGCGCCTCGGGAATTTTTTTTTTGGACCCTATATTAGGTTGGGAGAACCTACCTATGGTTTTCAGTCCATGGTATTGGATGCTTCGACATGTATAAATATGTATTGTAACATTGAAAGGAACATAATGAAAAATCAAGCTGGTAGTCCCGATTTTGGGATCCAGTGGGAAATCTCTGTGTATATGTGTTTTATGTGTTATTCTCTCGCATTTTTATTTTTCTTGTGATTTAGAATTCGTATGCAGGTAATTTTTGTACGGGGTTAAAACCTACATTTGGTATCAGAGTTGTTTTCGCTTCAAGGGGACGCCTTTGTTGCTGAGGGGTTTCACTCAGGCCTGTGGTAGACCTTGTTCAGTGGGAGATCTACGAGATCAATTCAGGTGGTGAAAGAAGATGGCGAGCAACGAAAAGATAGAGATTGAGTAGTTCAATGGTCAGAGTTTTGAGTTGTGGAAACTCAAGATGGAGGGTCTGTTGGTGGATAAAGATCAGTGGATTGCGGTAGATCCGGGTACTAAACCAACGGGAGTGACCGATGAAGAATGGAAGAAGTTGGATCGGAAGGCAAAGAGCACAATACGATTGCGTGTCTCAGATTCAGTATTTTTGAATGTATTAGGGGAAGCTATGGCGAAGGCTTTGTGGGACAAGTTAGGTACTTTGTACCAATCTAAGTCTCTGGTGAATAAACTATTCCTATGGAAAAAGTTGTATAACCTGAGGATGAAAGATGGAGACTCGGTGATAGAGAATCTGAATGCATTTAATACTGTGGTAAATCAGTTATCATCTATTGATATTAAAATTTCAGATGAAGATAAGTGCATCAGTTTGTTGTGTTCTCTACCAGATTCGTGGGATAGTCTGGTTATTGCAATAGGTAGCAATGCAACTGCTTTGCAGTTTGATAAAATAGTCTCAGCCTTGCTGACGGAGGAGATGAGACGGAAAAATATGGACAACCAGAATGGTGATGCCTTGTCTGTACGAGGATGGTCCCAGAACATAAACAAAAATAAGTCATCGATGGGAGATCTAAATCTAGAGGGAGATCTAAATCTCCAGGAAAAACTATAAAGGTGTGCTGGAAATGTGGAAAGGAAGGGCACTTCAAAAGGGAGTGTAAATCTAAAGTTCCTGATAAAGGAAAGGGTTTTGATGATGCTCCTTCTGCAGAGGCGAAAACCACCTCAGATGAAGGTGGGGATGTGTACTTGGCTTCTCAAGTACACATGTAGATCATGAGGCATGGTTGATTGACTCAGGTGCATCCTTTCACTTCACTCCCCATAGAGAGTGGTTCTGCGAGTATGAGAAATATGATGGTGGTGATGTCTTCTTAGGAGATGATAGGAAGGCTAGAATCATTGGTAGTGGAAAAGTAAAGTTGAAGTTGCAAGGTGGAAGCGTTAGAACCCTTCCGGGAGTTCTGCATATTCCTGCATTGGACAGAAATCTGATTTCTGTAAGAAAGTTGGATGATGCAGGTGTAAAAACAATGTTCGAGAAGGATACCTGCAAGATGGTTCGAGGAGCACTGGTATTGATGCGGGAAGTTCGGATTGGAACTCTGTACAAGCTGTAAGGTAGCACTATTGTTGACGGGTGCAATAGTTCTATTGTTCTTGAAAATGCAGCGAAAAATCTAATGGTCTTTGGAGAGAAGACCATGCTGTGGCATCAAAGGCTTAGACATATTGGAGAGAAGGGCCTTCGAATACTTCATGGTAAAGG
>APFE031270914.1:31405-80175 GCA_000404065.3 Pinus taeda | reverse complement strand
GAATAGGAGACATAAGAGCTGAAATCAATGCTTTATTTGAAAATTTTAAAGTTGATTTTATTAGCTCTCTAAATGAAATATTGGATGTTTTGCAGGTTCATAGAAATGAAGAATTCGATGAAGTGTTTTACCCTCAGGACCGAAAGGAGCATCTCATAGATACTCACTCTTCCTTATCTAGGATGGAAGTATCATATCAAAGAGGTGAGGAAGTTGCAACAAGGTCAAAACCATGGAAATCATGGCCTACAGGTATGGTTCAAAACACTTCTTCTCCATTCTCTTACTTGCATAATCCATTATGGAATACTCATGTTTTAGGGCAGCCATGTCAATTTCAATATAACCACCAATCTTATCTACAAATTTGGCATGGTTCACCTTATGATTGCATGACTACTCTCCCTCATCTTGTAGCACAAGCACATTCTCCATATTCTCTACCAGCTCTTCCACAATATCTTGCTTTCCCATCAAAACCATTCACACAACCCAATCAACCACATCATCAAAATGCTCCATTCCATACACAATGCCTTGCTCAACTAATTCCACACCCTCGCCACAATAAACCAGTACAACATGCTTACAATGTTGAACTGCCAAATTTACCCATCCTTCCCACCCATTCTATCTCACATGCATCATTAGAGAAAACTTACAATGAGATTCAGAATGTTTCAAATGCAAAAATTTTAGAAGCCATGGAAGAAAATGATGTTTCTTTTACTATGTATCAAAAAGCTATTTTAAAAGCTCAAGAACCCCATGATATGATGGCTATGCGAAATCAAAAAAGTAAAGGATACATTGAAGATTGGTTTCACTCCATCATTTGCTTGCAACATCACTCTATGCTTCAACAATTTTTTATACCATTTTTTCAAGGGAAGTTGGCTTCTCATACCCTAATATTTATTAAGATGCATTTTTCAAATTTGGGTATGTGCATACATGGAGCCTTATTTCGAAAATGGCTCCACTGGAAGTACTCATATACGTAGCCACATTCATTTTTCAAATCAAAATAGGTTAATATAGAAATAAAATAAATAAGGGAATAAATAAATGCATTTTGTTTTTCCATGTAAACCTAGTTGTTTTTTGTTGCAACATGCTATGCAAATAAACATCGGTGATAATTTTTTAATTCACTTGTGTATGTAGATGATAGAAATAACAATTCTACAAACACTTATATTCATTTTTATCATCAATATAAAAAAAATGCTTGAATATCATTTTTTGGCTTGCGGGCTTGATGGAATTTCTGCAAAAACAGTCAGGACAGTCATGTTTTGAGGGACCAAAAGTGAATATTTTTAAAACCTGTTTCTACCCTAGGTAGCCCTTGATATCTACTTTCTAACCCAATTTGAATCATTCAATTTGGATTTGAAATGAAAACGTTAGAAACAAAACATTGACAGGGTGTCTAGTGGGCATCTCATGAACAGAGTTGAGACAGTCAGTTTTTGAAGGCCTAAATGAATGAATTTTTAAAACATATTTCTACCACAGGTAGCCCTTGATGTCTAATTTCTAACCCAATTTTAATCATTCAAATTGGATTTTAAACGAAAAATTTAGAAACAAAACATTGACAGGGTGTCTAGTGGGCAGCTCAGGAACAGAGTTGGGACAGTCAGTTTTTGGAGGCCTAAATGAATGAATTGTTAAAACCTGTTTCTATGGTATATTCCCCTATGAATATATTTTACAATATAATTGGAATCACTCATTTTGGATATCGTATGGGTAAGTTATGATCAAAATACTGACTGTCTATCATAAATCAGCACCCTTAAAACTATGTCTTTCTGGTTGTTCCTTACAGTATTTGACCTATCAATTCTTCTTCTCTTCAAAACTTGTTTCTATTGGACATAAATAAATGAATATAATTTTATTTCCAATTTGAATCCGACATCAAGAGAAGAAATTATGCTTGAAATATCAACTGTTGGTCTAAGCTAGGTAATCGAAAATGACTCTATTATGCAGGTTGTTCTAACTAAAATTGACATATCATATCATTGAATATTTAAAACTTGTTTCTATTGGAGATGAACCTTTGAATTAGCTCTCATTTGGCTTTGGAATCACTCAATTTGGACGAAAAACAAAGAAGTTGTGATTAAAACACTGCTGGTTAGTATGGTCGACCACTGCTCTCCCGCAGGTGACAAATAAATTTTACTTTGTTATTTTCTCTATGGATTTGTTATACAGAGTAACTACTTGTTGTTTTTTACATAATTATTGGATTAGGGGACCCCGATCACCTCTCTTTCTCCACGATTTAATGTTTTATTACAGGTAGACACTCGTTTTTTTGCAAGTCTTGGGAAAATAAAGAAGGTCAATTTATGGATGAGTGATTTTTGAAATAAATTCTATGAAACAAAGGGAGTCTCATCCAACTCATTACCCAACGGATTCATAATAGAAAAAATGAAGAATTGATTTCCATTTGAAGATTCATGTCATGTCTTTGCTGCCAAAACATTTTTCGAATAGATCATTTTTTTGACATAACATCGTAGCTGTTGTAACTCAATTTATTTATTTACATACTGTTTTTTGTTGTTTCTTTTCTAATCTCTCTTATATTTTGTGTTTCAGGTGTTGCTTCATTCAAAGTGCAACTCATCTTCAGTATCAATGCAGTGAACAGCGAATTCATTCTTTGCGTGTTTGCATTTTATGGTTGTGTATTTTGTTGTTCCTTTTCTGAAGGGACATCGTTTGTGTGCATTTTTTTCGTTCCTGCTGCTCCTTTTTCAAAGGGACATCATTTTCGTTTTGCTATTTATTTTCTAAAGGAATAACACTTTTTGGTTTAGCCATTCATCTTGCTGTTCCTTTTTCATGGTTCATTTTGTTGTTCCTTTTCGAAATAGAACAGTTGTTGTTCCTTTTTGAAAAGGAAGAGCACTTTTGCACTTTCACATTTTGTTGTTCCTTTCCAAAATGGAACAGTTGCTGTTCCTTTTCGAAATGGAACAACACTTTTGCACTTTCACGTTTTGTTGTTCCTTTTCGAAATGGAATAGCACTTATGCATTTTCATGTTTTTTTGTTCCTTTTTGAAATGGAACAACACTTTTGCACTTTCACATTTTGCTGTTCCTTTTCGAAATGGAACAGCTGCTGTTCCTTTTTGAAATGGAACAACACTTTTGCACTTTCACATTTTGTTGTTCCTTTTCGAAATGGAACAGCTGATGTTCCTTTTTGAAATGGAACATCACTTTTGCACTTTCACATTTTGTTGTTCCTTTTCGAAATGGAACAGCACTTATACATTTTCACGTTTTGTTGTTCCTTTTTGAAATGGAACAACACTTTTACACTTTCACGTTTTGATGTTCCTTTTCAAAATGGAACAACACTTATGAATTTTCACGTTTTGTTGTTCCTTTTTGAAATGGAACAACATTTTTGCACTTTTACGTTTTGTTATTCCTTTTCGAAATGGAACGGCACTCCTACACTTTCACGTTTTGCTGTTCCTTTTTCGAAATGGAACGACACTTGCATTTTTTTCCTTTTCTAAAAGAATGACACTTTTAGTTTTTGCTTTTCTTTTTTTCCAAAGGAACGACATTTGCATTTTCATATTTTTTTGTGTATTTTTGGTTTTTTGGTATGCATTTTCTTTGATGTTCCCTACACAGAACACCACTTTCTTTTTGAGTGTTTTTGTTGTTCCTTCAAAAAAGCAACACTTTGGGAGTATTTTCGAGAGCAACCCTTCCTTTCTCTTATGGGATTATTCCTAGTTCATCTCGACCACATTTTATTGATTCCCTTTCGAAGCATGAAGTACACTATTTTTATGAAGAAAAGAATTATGGACTCTATTGAAGCGAGTTAATATCATTCATGTTATGATCTTTAACAGGACAACTCTTTGATGATAGTTTATTTTCAAAAGAACACAATTATTTATATACTACTTTACTGCATTGTTTTCTACTGTACATGATACTGATTGATTATCTTAATACCATGTTGGTTCCACCCTTCCTGGTTATAATCTTCTCTATCTATAATACATGAGATTATGGGTATATTTTTCTATTGACATGTTCAACTTCTTCCACCATCCCTGCTTTTAAGGAGTATTGAGCCTCCCTCTTTTTATCATAAAAATGTGTAATAACAACAAAATTTTGTTCACAGATGGAGGATAGGGGATCTCCTTACGAGCCAACCTACCATGTTCATAAGGCTGTAACAAAGTGACATTCCCATTATGGCCACCACACCAGGGTTATGATCCATGGGATAACCAAATTATCCTTGGAACAGGAGGTCTCATCATGAGCCAGCTTGATCACTTTTGCTACATCCCCGTGAATGGCAGTGTGGTTATCTGGTTACCACGCCAGCACACTGATCTCTTCTGTAGAACAGGACTGAAACTCTGTAGTTATAAATTGAGGATTCTAGCTCATATGGTTTAAAAAGCAACCCTGCCGAGGCTATGGATGCCTGCTGGCAGCAGCGGCTCTGCTTATGGTATTGAAGTTATATCTTTTCGTCAATTATTATTATAATACCCTTTTCTTATTTTCTTTTTATCAGAGAAGTTATTTCCTTAACTTTTTCCCTGTTTTGAACCTTTATGCATGAGAAATTGTTTTACGATCAATCACATCATTTTCAACTAGAATACCGTCAGCAAAGCATCTTTTTAACATATTGTTGTCCTTTTTCGTTTTGCATAAACTATCAACAATCCAAAGCGTCCTATCTCTTATTCATAACTATCTTTACACACTTTGCTCTCAATATAACAATAACTTTCACCATCCTATCATTGATAAGTGTACTCTGCTTCATTTACTGATATATTGTTCATTCCATTGCCTTGCCGTTAGCACCACCCCTTTCATATGCTTTATGGTTGTGGAACCCATTTTTCCAATTGGAGGGGGGAATGTATGCATTATGGGATTGCATGCGATATGATTACTGCACTTTGCCATACCTTGTTGATTTTACAACATATTAGTATTGCATGTATACATAAGTTTTTATAATTGAAATTGTGCATGCATCTTATCTGTTGCTATTCAAAGCTAACACTATGGATTCAAGAACATTGTATGCACAAGTATGATTTGTTTACAGGAGAACAACAAGTATGGGTAGAATTCTATTCACAGCATGACCACATGATTGCCACTAACAGAAGAGGCTCGAGCACCTCGTGAACGTGAACAATTCTTCAGACATTATGTGCTTACCTGGATTCCACCTTTTGCATCACCTTCAGCACCAACTTTGCCTACATCAACTTCAACAACTGCCAATACATATATGTCATTCTACATTTTTCTTTTGGAGGTAAAACGTGAGGTAAAATAGCATAATTTTTTTGATTTATTACGAATTTAGGAGAATTTCATGAAAATCCATTTTGAGCATTATTTATCATCCTTCATTTCATAGTTTTTACCACTTCCCATTTTTCAGCGGCATATCATCTTTTGGTTTGGGGGAGTGTCACTTTCATTTATTTCTTTTTTATGACCATGTCATTCATATTCTTTATCATCCATTTATATTCTTATTCATTCTCAACACCTCCCGTATTCCATGTTGTTTTACACCAAGCATAGATCAACAGATAGTAGCAACCACCTCTATTTGTTTTCTAGCATCGCATGAGGGCATGCTAATTTTTCAAAGAGGGGGAGGAATTGCTACGCATGATGGATGTTTTCTATTTTCTTTCTCATTTAAGACATACAATTTCAGTGTAGAAATTGATTTCCGTGATATTTTTAAAACTATGAACTCAATTCTTGTGATCTCTAGGAAACACAGACATACTATTAAAATACACATACCTAGAAAAATTAAAGATGAATTGGTTCATAAAATTTCAGAAATCATGCACTCTCACCTACAACCATTTTGTTTATATCTCATGATCCGTGCATCACAACGATCTGATTTTTGGATCATAAAGGCATTCATATATTATAAATTTACTTGCCACATTTCAACAAAAGTTGGTTTGTAGTTTTTGGGAAAATGGTTAATGAAGGTTGTTGTCATTTATATCATATTTTGCTACCACTTCATTGTTATGCCTTCATCAAGATTGCTAAAATTGAATATTCATTAAGTGAGGAATAATTCATTTGTTCTATCCATTTCATGAGCTGAGATGAACATATTTTTTTATTGCTTGGTTAACACATGATTTTTGTCTTTGGGTTGCATGAAGACATGCAATATATTCAGTTTTTGTTGCATGAAGACATGCAATATATTCAGTTTTCGTTGCATGAGGATATGCAACATATTGAGTGTGGGGGTATGTTGGGCCATTAATATGCCATTATTATTATCACTTTTGAACACTTATCCCGCCCATTTCCACTATTCTTCATCATATCATTTGTTATAGTTTATCATTTAAATCCATTTTATAAATGATTTATGATCTTATGGATGAATATTATTTATTCTCCTTTATTTCTAATAAATTAATGATTATGAATTATTTTATCAATGATAGTTTCAATATATTAGTTGTAACATTATTTACCATTTTTAACCTCTAAGATAATTTCTAGATTGAAGATTTGACCATTAAATCTGCCAACTCAGAAATTCGCTGGAATAAGAAGTGACAGTTTTGCGGTTGAGATTCTGAGCAAATGAAGAAGAATTTGGAAAATCTGGAACATGTGTTTTGTCCAGAGCGGACCCAATTAACTTTAACAGAGAACGATTTGCCCAAATTGGGCTTGTACTGAGAGAAACGCAGGGTTCTTTGAGCACGATTTTCTCAGATTTGCTGTTGCGGCCGTCCTCCAAATCTCAGCTGCAAACCCAAATTCGCCTTGCTCTTGTTGGAAGATAGATGGAAATATATTTTCTTGTTTATCAATTGGTTAGAATCAATCCAATTTTGTAAAAGAAATCATGTTGTAATTATCTATGTTGTAACTGCTCTCTGATCTTTCTCTATTTAAATGAAAACAGAGATCAGAGATGGGGATGACTTCAGGATGACTTTGGGGATGGAGAATTGAGGATTTAGGATTGGAGATTCAAGAATGATGATGGATTATTCATGAAAGGATAGGGATTGTTGCATTGCCATTGCAATTCTCAAGCTTTTGCTGTTGTAATGATTGCACAATTTGATGATTAATATATGATTTGGGAGTTGCTCCTCATTCTTCTAATCTGAAGTAGCCTAGCAGCATCCGCTGGCGGCTAAGGGACCAGCCACTGGTGGATTGTGCTGTTGATGTATATTATATCTTTAGTTCATGCATGGTTTGCTTATCAAGCTTTATTCAATAATCTGGTATGTTTTGTTATTTTACATCACGGTTCTGTTATATTTGATTTATGTCCAACTGATCAATATAATTCTCTATGACAGGAATGTAGTATTGATTCATCTTGACTTGGTAACACATTGATGTTCTTTTAATCATTGATATAACGTTGTTGATCCTTATAGAATGTTATTGATGTTCAATTACAGTGTAATTGTGTTGTGACCTTCATAAATTAGTATTCCTGAATTCATCTTAGAGATTATATTTCCTGGTGATTGTTGAATCTATTGATGTTGTTGTTCCATTACAAAATACAGTCGTATTCTTTATAACTAAGACTGATAACTGGATTACCATATCAGATTACTATTAAGGTGTGTCGTGTGTATTAATATTTGACTTTCTAGAATTGTTTCATATTCCATCATTAATCAATGCTGTTCTATTTCCTTGTGCTGTTCGATTTATTCTTAGAGTAAAGATTGATATTAATTTGGCTTTGTTGTTGTTCATTTCCATTAATTAAAGTTTGTTGTGCAGATTCCTTTAATTCTAGTTTGATGTTCCATTGATGGCCATTCCATTTTAGACTTGCTGTTCCATTTCCTATTTGCTGTTCTATTTTGATTTTTTGTCGTTCCATTTACTTGCATTTGCTGCTTTGGTGTGAGAGAAGGTCTAAGGCTGTAGTGAGCCTCAGCAGTTGCTGCCTAGCTCCTAGACCTATGGTCCATGCTCTAATTTCCTTTCCATCAGTTTCTAGAGGGATGGGTTATCGCTTCCGCACCCTTGACTGATAAATTGCCTTGTGTGATTTTATCCTTTTGAAGTAATTTAGTCATAGTTTAGCATCCGTTTACTCTTGTATTTTTTGAACGCTTTACTACTCAACATTACTCTTGAATAAATAGCCACCTCATACTGAGTACACTCTTGAAATAAAAAGTTGTCCCTGGGTCGATAATTAATGTGAAGGTAATTAGGAGTTGCAAAGACACCTTTTTATCGCTCCACAACAGCGATCAAGAAAAGTATTCATTGAGGGAGGGTGTGGGAGAAATTAACTCCTACTTTTCTTGTGATAGAGTGATTTGTTTTATTTATAATTTTGTTACATCTAAGAGAGATCTTAGATCTTATTTAAGTGTGTGGTTGAGATATTCTCTCAACATATTGATTGTGGTTAAGATAGTATTTCTATCTTAGACCAATATTTGATGTATTTATATGTATGTTTATCATAATGAAAGCAATTTTTTTTATGTGCAATTAGTTTCACAAATTGCAACAATATATTTGTTAATAACTCAACATGCCACTTGTCCAAATTGAACATGGGTGGGGAGGATCACACTCCTCACAGCAACTTGAGATAGACATGATTGGCACATTAAGAAGGATTATGTGACACTATTTCGTAAATTCAACCTACACCCTAATGAGAGCCACTTCTGATATCAAGAAGAGAACCTTCTTGATGGGGCTAGCCCATGTGGTCCCGTCGTCGCTCCCTTTCCACCTAACTTGTACTGTTGTGTGATATTGAATTGCGCTGGATGTTGGTCAAAGATATTTTGATTTCCAATCTTTAGGTAATTAATGGTCTTTCACGGAAGGTTTGGTTGGCAGTGTACATGATGGACACCTGTATTTTTCCTGGGGATTCTAAATCCTGCCCTTGTATTGGGTTTCTGCCACCTTCGCGTTCATTTGGTCCTATGTTGGTTTGCTGTTTCCTTCCGCGAGCTCTCGGCGATTTGGTGACTGTTTAAAGTGGTTTCTTCCTGTAAATGCTTTGTGTTCTGTTGAAAATTGGTTCACGGGTTCTGTGTGATACCAGTTGGTGGTTTGCGGCTACGATGAGAACCTGTTAGTCGTTCCAGGGTTTTGTCTGAGTCTGTTGAGCTTGTGTGTTTGCGGCGGTTCTCACAGCGTTGGTTGTCTGGTTCCTCTAGTGGAAGTGTCTCGATCTTTAGCAGGACTTGAATAACTGGTAAGATTCATACCCTGTTTTATGTTAAGTTTTCCAGGGTTTCAATGGTCGATTTTTCTTTGTTATGTGTTCGTCCTTTGTGCGTCTTCTGTCCGATTTATAGTCTGGTATTCGCTGTTGTTGTCTCAGTGTATTGATTCTCCAATTGAGCGTGGCTTTGGTCTCATTCTACAGCGATGATTCACTCAGCACGGCCTCACCAAAACAATGGCTCTCCTTGTCATCGTTCTGGTTCCAATGCAACAGGTAAATATGCTCTCTCTGCTATTGCATTCTTTCTATTCCTTCTTCCGCTTCTAACATCTTAGCTCCTTGCGAGCAGGGGAAAGAAAAATATGATTGGTGTTCGAGTTGGTCACGGCCTCCTCACTTGTATGGTCACGGCTCTTATCCTTGGTAAGGGAATCCTTCGTGACCTTTCTTATTATGAATTTATGTGGAAATTTTACAGGCTCTTTCATTGTTTCTAATACTTGTCTTGCGGTGTGTCTTCACAAGTGTAGCGACCGAGGGTTTCGGTGCTGGGGCCTTAGACTACTCCCATACAGTTCCTGGTAGCTTTACTTTGTTTGTCTGTTCTGCTTGTCTGCGTCTCTCGGTGTATGAGTCAGTTGGGCTGTAGGTTTTGAGTCACTGTTATTATGGAGTCTTCTCTTGATAGGGTCTTTGCTGTATGTTGTAAGCGTCGGCATGGAAAAAAAATGTATGGAATTTGGGCTTATGTGGATGAGGGTTACAGTTCCCAATTCGCGAACTGGGTTTTGTTCTCAAATCGTTTTTGAATATGGAATATGAGTGGACATTTGTTGAAAGACTTATAAATGAATTTTTGGAATTGAAAGTTTGTTATGCCGTAAGGGTTTGCATACCTGGTTTATATGATGATTGTTCTCTTCTCTGCATTAGTAACCTTGCCTTTTCGTATGTAAAAGAATGAGGAATGACTCCCGTTGCACGTTGTGGTTTCTCGATTGTGACTGTTTGCAGACAAACGTTGTTCTTCTTGTTTGCACTCGATAAATTCAATCTTCGAAGGTTTCTATTCTCTGACTTCATTCTGTGACCAAACTTTTATGATATTCATATAGTAGTTTCTCTTTTAAAAGAATTCAGACATAAATGGAGCACTGTGAGGATATATGCACAGAAAATTGTTTTACTGTTTGTATTCCTTCTCTGAGTATTACTCCTATTCCGAACCCCTCTTTTGTGCTTAGTGTTTTTCCTTTAATAGCACTGTTACAATTGTTTTAACTGCTGGTAGTTCGTCTAGTTTGTCAATTAGTTACAACAGTTAGTTTTCATACTGAATTTGTTTGATTTTCCCGTACATTCTTTTATCATGACTTTCTACAATAACAACTCATTTGTCTCAAAACAATGACCCTAATCTAATCATTACATTTCCTAATTACTTCCTATTACACTATCTCTAAATAACTTAATAAAAGAAAACGATAAAGAAAATAAAAGGAAACAAGTATGTTTCCCACTACATGAATCAATCCCTCTGTCCTCTTCAGAAACCATATTCCTTTACTAGCGTGTTTGTCCTGTCAGCTAGATGCTTCTGCATCAGGCTCACGGGGTAAACGAAATTCATGGCTCCATTCCATGAGCTCCTCCACCCAATAGCCAGCTTTTCGTATCTGTGCCGCGTCAAGCCATGAGCTATCCTCCATTGGAGGGTCTCTCCACTTGACGAGGTATCGCAGATATTCCTTCCTGCATGTCTTCTTGGTTACCTGTGCTGAGAATCCCTTCAATCTCATGGGATTGAGCCAAAGGCATATCTCTCATCCAATAACTGTGTTTAACTTGGGTGTCCCGTTCTGGTTGTACCACACAGTCTTCCTCCGCTTGGGCAGCATATGGGAATACGTCTACCACATTGAAAATAGGTGATATGCCTATATCAGGTGGTAGCTGAATTTCATAGGCGTTGGCTAAGAATTTGCGCAGAATTTTGCAGGGGCCAATTTTTTTAAACTTTAGTTTATTGTACGTACCCTTAGGAAACCGTTCCTTGCGCAAATGTGCGAGGACCTCATCTCCGACATTAAATTGTACTTCTCGTTGCCTTGAATCTGCTTGTTGTTTGTACTTCTATGTGCTGTCCTACAATTTCAATTTTACCTGTTCATGTAATTCGTTCATTGCTTCAGCAAAATCTTCTCCATCTGCGCTTCTCCGATCTAATTTTCCCAAATCTCGTAATTCATGTACTCCCCGAGCGTGCATGTCGTACAAGATTTGGAATGGGATAAGTCCGGTGCTACGATTGGGCAAATCATTATAAGCGAATTCTGCCTGTGCGAGAGAACGATCCCATAATCGTGAATTTTCCCTAGTCAAACTCCACAACAGATTTCCCAAACTCCTGTTTACCACCTCCATCTGCCCATCAGTCTGCGGATGATATGCAGAGCTGAAATTCAGTTGTGTGCCCAGCTTTTTCCACAGGGTGCGCCAAAAATGTCCTGTGAACTTTACATCCCTGTCCAAAACGATAGAATTTGGTAGGTCATGTAATCTAACAGCTTCCGTGAAAAACAGGTGAGCTATATATGTGGCATCACTAGTTTTTCGGCAAGGAATAAAATGAGCGATTTTCGAAAATCTATCTACCACCACCATCACTGAGTCATACCCCCGCTGTGTTCTAGGCAGTCCTAAGACGAAGTCAATGCTGACTGAGTCCCATGGTCTACTCGGAACTGGTAGTGTTGTGTAAAGTCCAGCATTTTGACTGTGTCCTTTCGCCAGTTGGCAGACTTTACACCTGTTCACGTATCGTTGGATATCTCTGCGCATTCGGGGCCAGTAATAAAAGTGCCCGAGTTGTTCCAAAGTTTTATCTATGCCAAAGTGACCGGCTAGACCACCACTATGTTTCTCCCGTATAATATTTTCCCTCATCGAACAGTCCGGAATACACAACTGTCCACCTTTGAACAATAATCCTTCCTATAAGTTGTAGTCCAGCCATGGACTTGTATTCCTCAATACGGGACTTTGGCATGCTTCAAAGGCTTCTTTGAAATCCGTGTCGGTCTGGTACAAATCCTTTAGATGTTCGAATCCCATCACCTGTATTCTGCTCTCTTGCAAGAACAGAACTCTTCTGCTCAAAGCATCTGCCACTTTATTTGCTTGTCCACTAATATGTTTTAGCATGAAAGTGAAACTCTGTAAGTACTCCACCAATTTGGCATGCTTCTGGTTCAACTTGTGCTGTTGCATTACATATTGTAACACTGAATTATCAGAAAAGAATACAAACTCGTTGCCCAACAGGTAATGTCTCCAATGCTTTAGAGCTTGGACCACAACATAAAATTCCTTGTCATACGAGGAATATTTCTGCCTGCTTTCGTTTAATTTTTCACTAAAAAATGCCACTGGTCTGTCTTCCTGACTGAGCACAACGCCAATAGCTATTCCACTTGCATCACACCGGACCTGGAAAAGTTTGTTGAAATCGGGTAGCCTCAAGATTGGTCTCTCCGTAATCTTCCGTTTCAGATGCTGAAAACTGTCCTCTATTGCACTAGTCCAACAAAAAGGCTGGCTAGCCTTCTTGATGGTGTCTAGCATTTGTGCACAGATTTCACTAAAATTTCTAATAAAATTCCTATAAAAACTTGCCAATCCATGGAAGCTACGTAGCTCAAACAAGCTCTTGGGTGATGGCCAATTTACGATTGCTGCGATCTTTTCCGGATCCATCTTCAGTTCATTTTCTGCAACTACAAACCCCAAATAAACCAGTTCTTTCTATAGGAAAGTACATTTTTTTAAGTTTATCAACAGTTTGTTCTACTGTAACTTCTCTAGCACCCTTCGAACATGCTGAAAGTGTTCTTCCCTAGTCCTGCTAAAAATCAGAATATCGTCAAGGTAAACTATCACAAACTTGCCAATAAATTCTTTTAACAGCTCATTCATCAGTCTCATAAAAGTACTAGGGGCGTTTCTCAAGCCAAACGGCATGACTAGCCACTCGTACAGCCCTTCATTGGTCTTGAAGGCTGTTTTCCATTCATCTCCTTCCCTGATCCCGATCTGATGATATCCACTCTTCAGATCAATCTTCGTAAAATAGGTTTCTCCGCTAAGACAATCCATCATGTCATCCATTCTAGGTAAGGGAAATCTATACCATATAGTGATTTTGTTGATAGCTCGTAAATCCATACACATTCGCCATTCTCCTCCCTTCTTAGGTGCAAGTACTGTTGGTACTGCACACGGGCTCAAACTTTCTCTGATCAGTCCCTTATCTAGTAATTCCTGTACTTATTTACGAATCTCTTCATTGTCTTTCAGGCTCATTCTGTATGCTGCCTTGTTCGGTAGACTTGCACCAGGTATAAAATCGATATGATGGCTGATACTCCTTCTAGGTGGCAGCTTGTCTGGTAGATCATCAACCACAATATTCTTAAATTCTTCGAACAGCTCCTGTATCTCTGTAGGCAGTTCTGATTTTTCTGGGTTTAGTGACACTGCTTTTGTCCTTCTCACCACCGCATAGTTCACCTCGTTTTCTTCAATCTGTCTAACAAACTGTTTTCCTGCTATTAACAAAGCTTTTGTTCCACTTGACTATGTTGTATCCTCCTCCTTGATGGGTACAAGGGTATGTTTGACTCCATCTTTCACAAACTTATGACAATTGGTTTTCCCATCATGTGTCACCTTCCCGTCATACTGCCATGGTCTTCCTAGCAGTATATGGCATACATTCATTGGCATGATGTTGCAGACAACTTTGGCTTGGTACTTGCCAATGTGAAATTTGACTTCACATTGCTCATCAACTAATAATTGGTGACCTTTCTGTAGCCATGACACCTTGTAAGGTGTGGGATGTTTAAGCCACCTTAATCCCAGTTTTTCTACCATCTCGGTAGCAACTAAGTTATCTGTACTCCTGTTGTCTATGATTAGTTTGCAACACTTCCCATGTGATTTGCAAACTGTTCGGAACAGTGCCTTCCTTTGGCTTTCTTCTGTCATTTCCTTTGCTATCTTTAACAACACTTTCTTCGGAATTAATGCCTCCCCTGTTTCTGCCACATTTTCTACTTCTCGAGGCTATACTTCAGCTTCCTCAGGCTGTGCAACAAATGCTCCTCGCTGGCCGGTATGCTCAACTTCCAGGGATTCGAAGGATCTGTGCCCCCACTTATGGCACCTGTAGCACTGGACATTTGCCCCTCTGCCATGACCATTTCCTCTTCCTCGCTGATATGGTCAACCTCCTGTAGTGCTATCCCCCTTCTCTGCTATCCCTGAAGTTTTGGAGATGCTACCTTCCTCACTGTTAGTGGCAGTTCTCCCTCTGCCATAGGACTGTCCATGTCCTCTGCCATTTCCTCGTCCTCTCCTGTTGTTCTGTTTCCGATTAATTTTCTCTTCTGCCTTTACAACACTTTGAAAGGCTTCTTCTATATTCCTTGGTGAAAGAATACTGATCTCGTCCAGTATTTACATCCTCAAACCATTAGCATATCTTGTTGTCTTCTCTGCAGTATTGTCACTATAACCAGCCCGTAAATTTACGCGATAAAATTCCTCTATGTATTCCTTTATGGTCATACCTTTCTGCCTTAGATTCTGCACTCGTCGATAAAGTTCAACCTAATAGTCTTTAGGAAAAAACCTTCCCTTCAGTTTTGCCACCGTTCTCGACCACTTTTTTATGGGTAGTTTGTTCATCCTCTTCCTGTTTGCTTGGACGTTATCCCACCATAAAGAAGCGTGTCCTTTTAGCTTGGTTGCAGCAAATCTAACTCTTTTATCATCACTGATCTCTTCATTTTCAAAATACTTATCTAACTCATTTACCCAATCCAGTAGAACATCTGTGGATAGACTGCCATCATAATTAGAAATCTCAGGTTTGGGTTTGCTACTGGCTAACAACACTGATCTCAATAGTCTCATCTCCGGGGCCTCTTCTTCTGACCCTTTCGTGGCAGTTGCTGCTTCATCCTCGCTATCATCTCCCAGTTCTGGATCTCTTCTTCTTCCTACGTCCACTGCTTCTAAGCGAGTAGTAAGGACCCTCAACTCTTCTCTCAAGGCCTCGTCTACTACTCTACGTGCACCTCTTCCCCGTCCTCGTCTTTGTACTTCCATTTTTTTTTCTTAATCAACTACTCTGATACCACTTGATGGGGCCAACCCACGTGGTCCCGCCGTCGCTCCCTTTCCACCTAACTTGTACTATTGTGTGAAATTGAATTGCGCCAGATGTTGGTCAGAGATATTTTGATTTCCAATCTTTAGGTAATTAGTGGTCTTTTACGAAAGGTTTGGTTGGCAGTGTATGTGATGGACACCTGTATTTTTCCTGGGGATTCTAAATCCCACCCTTGTATTGGGTTTCTGCCACCTTCGAGTTCATTTGGTCCTGTGTTGGTTTGTTGTTTCCTTCCGCGAGCTCTAGGCGATTTGGTGACTGTTTACAGTGGTTTCTTCCTGCAAATGCTTTGTGTTCTGTTGAAATTGGTTCACGGGTTCTGTGTGATACCAGTTGGTGGTTTGCGGCTTCGATGAGAACCTGTTAGTGGTTCTGGGGTTTTGTCTGAGTCTGTTGAGCTTGTGTGTTTGCGGTGGTTCTCACAGCGTCGGTTTTCCGGTTCCTCTAGTGGAAGTGTCTCGGTCTTTAGCAGGACTTGAATAACTGGTAAGATTGATACCCTGTTTTATGTTAAGTTTTCCAGGGTTTCAATGGTCAATTTTTCTTTGTTATGTGTTCGTCCTTTGTGCATCCTCTGTCCGATTTATAGTCTGGTATTCATTGTTGTTGTCTCTGTGTACCGATTCTCCAATTGAGCATGGCTCTGGTCTCATTCTACAGCGATGATTTGCTCAGCACGGCCTCACCAAAACAATGGCTCTGCTCGTCATCATTCTAGTTCCAATGCAATAGGTAAATATGCTCTCTCTGCTATTGCATTCTTTCTGTTCCTTCTTCCGCTTCTAACAGCTTAGCTCCTTGCGAGCAGGGGAAAGAAAAAAATGATTGGTGTTCGAGTTGGTCCCGGCCTCCTCACTTGTATGGTCACGGCTCCTATCCTTGGTAAGGGAATCCTTCGTGACCTTTCTTATTATGAATTTATGTGGAAATTTTATAGTCCCTTTCGCTGTTTCTAATACTCGTCTTGCCATGTGTCTTCACAGGTGCAGCGGCCGAGGGTTTCGGTGTTGGGGCCTTTGACTACTCCCATATAGTTCCGGGTAGCTTTACTTTGTCTGACTGTTTCTGCTTGTCTGCGTCTCTCAGTGTATGAGTCAGTTGGGCTGTAGGTTTTGGGTCACTGTTATTATGGAGTCTTCTCTTGATAGGGTCTTTGCTGTATGCTGTAAGCGTCGGCTTGGAAAAAAATGTATGGAATTTGGGCTTATGTGGATGAGGGCTACAGTTCCCAATCCGCGAACTGGGTTTTGTTCTCAAATCATTTTTTAATATGGAATATGAGTGGACATTTGTTGAAAGACTTATAAATGAATTTTCGGAATTGAAAGTTTGTTATGTTGTAAGGGTTTGCATACCTGGTTTATATGATGATTGTTCTCTTCTCTGCGTTAGTAACCTTGCCTTTTCGTATGTAAAAGAATGAGGAATGACTCTCGTTGCACGCTGTGGTTTCTCGGTTGTGACTGTTTGCAGACAAATGTTGTTCTTCTTGTTTTCACTCGAGAAATTCAATGTTCGAAGGTTTCTATTCTCTCACTTCGTTCTGTGACCAAACTTTTATGATATGCATATAATAGTTTCTCTGTTAAAATAATTCAGACATAAATGGAACACTGTGACGATATATGCATAGAAAATTGTTTTACTGTTTGTATTCCTTCTCTGAGTATTACTCCTATTCTGAACCCCTCTTTTGTGCTTAGTTTTTTCCTTTAATAGCACTGTTACAATTGTTTTAACTGCTGGCAACTCGTCCAGTTTGTCAGTTAGTTACAATAGTTAGTTTTCATACTGAATTTGTTTTATTTTCACGTACATTCTTTTATCATGACTTTCTACAATAACAACTCATTTGTCTCAAAACAGTGACCCTAATCTAATCATTACATTTCCTAATTACTTCCTATTATAGTATCTCTAAATAACTTAATAAAAGAAAATGATAAAGAAAATAAAAGGAAACAAGTATGTTTCCCACTACATGAATCAATCCCTCTGTCCTCTTCAGAAACCATATTCCTTTACTAGCATCTTTGTCCTGTCAGCTAGATGCTCGTGCATCACTTCTATATATCTTGTGATATAACCAACCTCATTTCTCAAGTTTGTAATGGTTTTTCTTCAATTCAAATTATGGATACTCTTACCTCAACTAAAAATGAATATGGTTGTAAGGAAGGAAGTTTGTACTCGAGTTAGTGCAATCTAATGCTCCCCTTTAATGACACATTAGTCGGAGTGAAAATACTGAAAAATAATAATGTCTTGAATATGAGATTAGAGATACATGCACAAATTATTAGAATATGATGTAGAAGATGAAACACAAGAAATCAAATTAGCTTCCATAATATATCACTTTTATTTAAGGATAATTTTTATTACTTTAAAAACATTATACTCCTCAAAGGGTGCTATGGTACTTTCTTTTTAAGATATTATGTACACGTTCACTTTACTACCATGGTATAATATCTAAATGATAAAATTTCCTAATGAAAATTTTGTAAAATTGTAGATGATAGTTGGTTCTGTGTGCCTTTTTTTTTGTATGCACGTGCACACAGATATAGTCAATGAAGCCCTAAAATTGTGAATTCAGGAAATAGCATTGGGTTTGAGTTCCTAACATACTCAATCAATTTTATTTTCTAGTATTTCGCTCTTCATTTTGATTATTCATCGTATATTCTTTTTCTTGCTGAGGCAATAAAATGTTATTGTAGAAACCAAAGTAATATGTATTTTAGAATTATGATCAGTATTAAAAACAAATTACAAAATAATATATTTTTCTTTATATATGTGTGTACAAAGATCTATAAATGTGTGTAGTTTCATCAACAATGAATGTGGACCATATTTAAAAACATTATTCAAAATGGAGATAAGGTTTGTCACTCCAAATCTAAAACCAACGCAATAGGGAGGAAAAGAAATAATCCTACCTATTTTTTTGAACTCTCAAGAATGTGCATACATTATAAAAATAGATGCACGTTTTTGTTATAAAACTATATTATAAAAGCATGTGCACATTATTAAAGTGTGCATGCATGTTACTTTTACATAAAATAATAACGATGAACCTAATTTCATGTTTCCAAAAAAAAATATCAATGAAATGTTATTTTTAGGGAATAAGAATTGTTTTCATTGTCTTGGCCATAGTCAAGACTCCTAACCCATTTCATTTGAATAAGACCACGTAACAGTGCTTGAAATATCACTCAATGTTCAAAGAATCCATAGAGAGGGCATGTGTCATGGTTGGAGACCTTATTAATTGTGATATAGGCCTAAAATACTCACTTTCACATACAAGTATTTTCTTTTCCTTTTTGATGAAGGTCTATAGCCTTATACCCATCATTTCCCTCCGAAAATAATTAGCGAAGATGATATACCACTTCAAGCCCAAATACCCCACATGAAGGTCTTATATGGTGCTCTAATGAACCTTTCATGGAACTTGAGCCCAAGAAGCATTCTTAAAAGATAACATCCCAAATATTCTTCCTTTTCTATTGTCAAGACCCAAAGACCTATTAGTCTTGTTGAAAACATCATAATGCACCTTACTAAAGTACTCATAGTGAAAAGACCCCTAGAATAGGACATATCTTATGGGTTATAGTGGTTTTTAATTTTGATTGAGCCTAGGAGGCTTCCTTTGGAGCATGAGACGCCTTGATGTCCTCCCCCGACCTTCATCACACCACGAGACCCATTATTGGTTCATAGATAACCTAGTCATGGTTCCTATATCCTACCTTTGGGGTGATTAATATCATACAAAAGTCATATGTGGTGGCTCGATGACACCTTTATGGTGCTTAAGCCTAGGAAGTAATATTTAATACTAAAGTCCCTTGTTCCCTTCCTCCGACTACGTATACGGACTTAATATTCATCCATGATTCATACAACATTATAGTGGCAACCATGTTCAACATAAATTGTAAATAATCTCTAGAGAAGGATTCTGTCAGGGTTTCTATATATTTTTCATGGTGCTTGAGCTCAAGCAGGTTCATTTAGGGCCTAAGGTTTTTGTTCCCTCTTGACTATGTTTATTCCTTGACACCCATCTACAATGTAGAAAACTTGCTCATGCCGATTATATCAAAATCAAAGGCCAATGATCCTTGACAAAGTTATTTTATATTAGTTTGAGGACTTGTTTAAGGTCCTTTAACTTGAGAATATTTTAAAGTATGCTAAAACATTTTTTATTGTTATTTGATGCTTGTAAAGGCCTTGTGAACCATCCATGGTTTATGAAACCTTTTAATCGGTCCATATCCAACTCAAATGCAAAAAACTTACCTAGAGAGGTATGGTTCCATGTTGTTTTTCATGGTGCCTCATTTCAAGAAGTTTTTTGGGGGTCTAAGGGACTTGTTCTATTCCATGTATTCCTTTTAATCCGTATGAACAATATCTAGATCTTGTAACCTATATTCTTTATTCCCATATTCCTTTAGTGCGATAAACATACCCTAAAGGGGTTTTACGTAGTGGTTTGGTGGATCTTCATGCTATTTGAGCATAAGAAGCTATGTTTAGGGTCTAAGGTTATTTTTCCCTTCCATCACCATAATCAAAGCATTGAAAATATTGTTACCATGGTTAAGGACTTCAGACCCATCTATGATGCACAAAACCTATTGATGTTTCTTAAATCCAAGTCCAATTCAAAATATCCCTACTAAGGGTTTATTTCATAGTCTCTAAGTGTTATTCATGTGTTCTTGGGCATAAT
Organism: Pinus taeda; assembly: GCA_000404065.3. Taxonomy (NCBI): domain Eukaryota; kingdom Viridiplantae; phylum Streptophyta; class Pinopsida; order Pinales; family Pinaceae; genus Pinus; species Pinus taeda. The sequence continues at coordinate 59,887 of APFE031270914.1, read as the reverse complement.
TAGCTTAATTTAAGGCTTAAAGGCCTTATTTCTGATTTGATTATGTTTAGTCCTTAAGACCAATCTATAGTGGAAAAAACTTACTCATGGTTTTTGTATCCCACTTGGAAGCCTAGGAATAACCCCTACAAAAGGCTTAATTGTTGGTTTTAGTATTTTTTCAGGTATTTTGGTCTTGAGAAGAATCAATAACGTCCCAAGGTACTCTTTTTCCTTACTTGAACATGATTAAGGGAGTACAAACCATTTGCAAAATGGAAAACCTCACAATGGAATTTGTATCCAACTCTACTATGAAATCCCCCCTAAAGAGTACCTATGTCATGGTTTACAAGTGTTGTTCATGATGATCAATCTTGAGAAGCCACATTTAATGCCCAAGGCCTTAGACATTTCCTCTCCTAACCATGGTACTTGATGTCAATAAGGTTATTCTAAGGATAAGCAATGAGCCTTAGTATTACAACAAGAAAACTACAACTCCCAAGGCTATCAACTTAAATTATCAACCTGAGGTTCGTACAAACATAAGAGGTGTGAATATTATATGCATAACATGCAATGTGTCCTTATTTCATAGATTTGATGCAATGAAGTGAATGCCATCAAATATAATACTAAACTAATTGCATAAATGGAAATGCTACTCTATTCTCAGAAAGGAACCGTAATTACTTTTGCAAAAAGGAAAATCTGTTCTACTTTGCATGAATGTAAATGTTAATCCTATTCATTGAAATGTAAACATTAACCTATTTGTAGAGTGTAAATGATACATTAAATGTAATCCTAGTCTATAAAATCATTCTTCAAACACTGCATTCAAGATAGATTTTTTCAATAGAGTTCACAAGGTGCTTCAAAATGTAATCATGAAAATCATCATTGTGCTATTCAAGTCATGAATTTGTCCACTAATCGAAACTATAGAGGTGAATTGCAATGGAGAGGAGGAAAAGCTTAAGAGGTATTTTGGTGTTACTAAATCAAATATTAAGAAATTAGGGGCGATGATTCAAGCCTAAGAGACAAAAACTAAGCTTTTGGAGCAAAACTTATCAAGTTTACACATGCTACAAGAGTGTTACAAGAGGTGCTACATGAGGTCATGTTTTGCTATAAGAGCGAGAGAACTTGTTGAATGCCAAAGTAAATAAAATGAAAATAGGATGGAAATTATTTTATTTATTATGTAGGATGTATTAGGAATCCATTCCAAGTGGAATCACTACAAAATACCCTTGTTAACATGTGCTAAAAAGTGGAAGAAAATTACTAATCTAAAAACTAGAAATTCAAGAACCAATGAGCTAGTTAACCTACCCAATGCCTAACTTAATCAAGTGAAAATGATACTAGGTAATTGTTTTTATTAAATTGAATGTTTTTATGACTCATTGCATGCGCAATCAATTCAAATGAATCTCCTTAGCATGTTCTAAGAAGTAGAAGAAAATTACTACTATTTTGTTACAAGGGCTTTCATAAAATTCTAAGTTTGTGAACTAATAGACAAATCCAAGTAGCTGAATGATGAATATGAATTTTAAAAGTTTTTATAATGATGAATCATGCTTGGGAATCTATAAATAACCTACAAAAAATCTCACTCAAACATTTAACCAATGTAGACTACAACAAGAGAAACATGAATAGTAAATGTAGAAATAAGAGATGCAAGTGAAAAAGGCATTCAAAGCAAATAAACAAATTGTATAAGAGGGATCTGAGGCTCCTCGAATGACCAAGCCTGAGGGAAATCATAGTAATATGGAGGAAACAAAGATTTAGAAGCTAAAAATAATACCAAACTTCATTATTTGAATCAATCCAATTACATCCCTGCTAGAAATGAAAGTGGCGCTGCTAAATAACAAGTTTTCTCCACAAGAAGACTAAGAAATACATGCATCTAGAGCCAAATTAGAATCGGTACCTACAAAAATACATGAGGAATAATTCTACTTGAAAGAAGGTAGATTTCCCTAGCAAAATAGCTCAAAAAGTAGATCTAGTTCCCAACGCTAGGAATCTTCATTAAATGACAAGGAACACATTCCTAGATTTTCTCAATCAGTGAAGCTCCAATGTTTTCCAATAATTTCATGATATTCAGTTCATTTATTATGCAATATTGGTCCATATTCTAGTAGGGAGAAAATCCCTATATTATCTCATTCATAATTTACTAAATATTCTCTCAATATTATGCAAAAATAAATAATATTAGGCACATAATATGCATTTATATTTAAACCTTCCTAAGAACATATGAAAGCTAAAAAAATGATTAATTGTATACGGAGAGATTTAATATAGACTTTATGTGACTAGGGAAGGTTAGATGGGCCTTAATTTGTGTCTAATTTGGAGGACCATCATACACCCCTATTGAAATCATTGTTCATCCTCTGAGAAACCTATCCATGTTTTTCCCCTATTGTTCTTCTAGAAATTCTCTTCCTTCGCTCATTGGAATATGATATGGATGATTTCCTCAATTGGATGGCTTTCATGGGCAATTTGTACCTCCTTTTCATGTTGTTTTCAAACTCTAGTTACTCTTTAATGACATACTTCCTTAGTCTTAAATCATTCAATTCCTTGCTCATTTCTTTCAATTTTTCCTCCATGAGGCCCACATCCTCTACCTCCTTGGAATTTGCAATTTGCATCCACTAGTGATTTATGCCTCTTTTTGTAATAAATTTGTAATAGGTGTGGAGTGGGCTCTTGGAGTCCTTGTGGACCTTCTCCCTCATCTTGAGTTGCTATTGTTCCTTCCTGAAACACTTTTTCTTCATCCTGTAGCAATTATTTTTTCAACTGTAGAATCTTTGTTTGCACCCTTGCCATTTCTTTTGAATGTATCCTTTCTCTCCAAGGCTCTAGTGGTTGTTCTACGCAAAATTTGTCTTCTTGTAGCACTCTGATAGCTTCCTATAGCAAATTGTTCCTTCCTGTAGCAGCTTTCTTCTTCTTGTAGCAGTTATGATCCTCCTATAGCAGTTATGTTGTTCCTGTAGTATATTTTTCCCTTCATATATCAACTAATATTTGCATGCGAAGAGGTGGTGGGTCCACCTTTGATTTTTTCTTATTATTTTTTTTCAAATTTCTCTATTTTCATTGCATGCAAAATAAGCTCAAAGCATGTTCTTGTTAACTGAGTCCTCCATCATGAATAAATGATTATAGCCCACTTTCTCAAGTCCTCTTCACTTTTGTCTTGTTCCTCTCCCACATCTGCAGTTGTCTTGGTGGAAAAGTGAAGCTAAGTGCTAGATAAGGCTGAGGTTTATCTGCTTTTGGCTATAAAAACTCTTTTCCTTCATACACTTGCAATGTTTTTCAAACAAAAATAAGTTTGTAGGAAAGGTTTAGGAGATTACATACCTGAACCTTACCCTTGACGTGTTTTTGTAGGGAATATTGAGGTTGCTAATATGACTATTGAAGCTAATTTTGGTGGTTATGAAGTTGCTAGTAATGATCCCTTGAGGCTAGCATGGATGATTTGGACATGGGTGATATTTTTTTTTAGTTTCTTATGAGAGGTCATTTATTTTTCTCCCTTTCCTTCTACAACTCCTTGAGAAGAATATAAATATTTTAAGTTCTGTGTTGGATGGAACTTGATGATACAAGTCCTTTGTCCTTTGTGTTGGTACTTTTCGAATCAAGTGTTGTTGCTTATTAGGTAATCAAGAATACTATAAAAACTAATATGAGGTCTTGTGGTTGCTGAAGGATCAAAATTGCAATCCTCAAGTGCTCTTGGTGACTGAATTCAAAATTTGATACTCTAAATGTTGTTTGATGGGCGATATGCAGACTGTTATAACATTGTGTGCCTTCCTGTAGTAGTCACATATAACCTCCTAGGATCATTATTTCCTTAAGGTGATACCTTTAAAACTACTGATAATTCATGAGTAATCCATTGACAAGGATCAAAGGCCTTTTTTTCAGTGGAAGGGATGGAAGAGTGAGTGAAAATGGGTTCTTTTCATGGACATAGATGAAAATGAGAGTGGAGAAGAGGTCAAATGGCGCAAGAAATGAATGATGAGGCTATGGCACACCCCTCCACTTGTTCCTAGATGAAAAACATAAGATATAAACCACTTTTCCATGTTAATCACACTCTTACAGCAATTCTGATTACTCGTGTAGCAATTCTGGAATGCTTCTATATTCAACTTATTTTATCCATATGTCTCAAAAGGTAGATTGGATTGACCTAGAATTTGGTGAGCATGTTTCCATCATCCTTATGTATCTCCCCATAAAACATCTTTGACAACACATGTGCGAATCTTGAGAAAATTTTAAAAAAGGATGTAGGTGATGGAAGCTAACTTCTCGAAAAGTGTGCACTGGAATTTGTTGAAATTCCTTGAGAATTTTACCATCATCCATATTCATATCCCCATGAAATAGCTCAACTAATTAATGCATGATTTTTAAGATGTGGTAAAAAAAATTTCTTCCATGTGTATTTTGGCCTCTTGTAGCAAAATCAAACCTTCCTATAGAATTTAGGACATCAAGGGAAATGAATGGGGAATGGGTGGATGTTAGAAATGGATGAGGGTGATCTATTGAGATGGCCTTGGTATGTTTAACTTTCTTTGACTAGGCTTTTGATCAACGTTTTCTTTTGGTGCTAGCTTTTTCTTGTTGCTTGCAAAGATTAGGGAGCACCTACATTCATCAGAGAGAGACACATGGAGCAAATATTTTTGTTTTCTTTTCATGTTTTCATTTTTTTCCCTCCTTTTTTAGGCCTATTAGCTGTCCCAATGAGGTTTTCAACTAGTAGGTCTCCCTAGGTGCCTCAGTGGCAGTTTTCACCTAGGATTTTTTTTTCCTCTTTTTTTCACTTTTTTCAAACCCAATGACCACCTCATGGAGGTTTTCAATCAGTGAGTCAATATCAGGTACCTCAAAAGAGGGTTTCACCTGAGATCTTATTATTTTCCTCTTATTTTTATTTTTTCCATTTATTTATTTATTTTTTCTATCCTACTCTACTTGGAAAACAAACTCTCTTTCGTGTATAGGAATACTTCTAATGGAACCATGTGCACATCAAGATGATAGATAAAATCATGTGTAGGATAGAAATATATGCTTTGACATGTATCTGAATATGAGAGATCAAATGCCTTGACTGAGATTAGATCAGGAATTGTTGAATAATAGTATATTTGTGGAATTTAATGATTGTCTGCAACCATATTTAAATATAGTTGTGATGCCCCTGGTCCATTTTCACATTTTGATGTCTTTCTGTGTCCTCCTCTACCATGAAACTCAAATATTATTCATTTTTCTTATTATTCTTTTGAACAAAAATGATATGATGATGGAACTTCCTCAATCTTTGATTTTGATGTGCTCTCTCCATCTAGTGCAATCCATGATTCTTTTGTCTTCTCATTTGAATCTTCTTCTTATGGATGTTGTTCTTTAACGGCATCAAGAGAATATCTTTTTCCAATACTCTTACTGATTTGGGATGAATACTATTTAGATCAAGAGCATTTGTTTGCAAGTATTGTACCTAGCCCAAACATTGTAAGTAGATTGAGCTACTTCCCTGTGTGGGTTTGTAAATTGTGGTACAAGTAGTTCAGTGGGAGTGGATATTTGAGGTGGGTGTGGTTGAGGCTATGGTTTTGGTGGAGGTGGATGGTAGGGATAACATGGAGTTGGTTATGGAGGATATTGAGGAAAATATTGAGGATATTTTGATTACTCCCATAAGTTCCTTTCCAACCTTGCTACCAATATTGGTTTTGGGGTTGAGATGATCAAGGTTTCCAAGGAAAGAGTGTGTTCCAGTTACTTTGATATGGATGTGCATAACCTTGAAATTATGAATTAGGTTCTTGCATCATACCAGGTTGACTAGGGTGTCATGGTCTTCTTTGAGCTACATAACATAGTTGATTTGGTAAATGACTTGCTTCAGTGTACTCTTGGTAAAATTCCTTCAACCTTGATCATGATGGGAAATATTTAGTAACATGTGATTTTTCATGGTTAACACAAATATCAACATCCTCTTTTTTCTTATTTTTCATTCTTAGTATTTCTACTTGTTCACTTAGATTTCCAATAGTTTTTGTTTTAAATTTATCAAGTGAATTTCCAATTTCATCTTGACTTACCGATATTGATGTTGATTTACTTACTCTTGCCCTTCTTCTTGATGTGCACTTGCATGTTTCACAAATTTATTCAAATGATAATTGGTATACATCAGCTCTACTCATGAGATCAAGGAGATCAATCCACTCATCCATAATTGTTCTAAGTAAGATATTTTTTAGTGCTTCAAATCCTAAATGATGCAATTTTTCCCTCTTAACATTGTGCATACTCTCTATTAGAGCCTCAAGTCCCTTGTCTTCTTTTTGGGTCATTCCAAATTTTTTTTCTTTAAGATCATGATCTTTGTATTTTTCTAGAAATATATTTTGCATATCATTCCATGATATTATTGAATTAGTCCCTAAACTCATTAACCATTTGAGATCTCTATCCCTCAATGTTGCTGAAAACAATCTCAATTTTTTAGTGTTTAGTAAGTAACCATAAGAGCTACAGAGAATTTCAAATTCAAAGAGAAAGGTTTCCAGATCCTCTGTCGTCATACCATGTAAGTTGGGAATGAAATATGGAGGTCTTATCTTCATATGAACATTGATATTAATATCTTGAATGAGAAATCGAAGAGGATCCTCTTCATTGTCATTATCTCCATCCATTTCTTCTACCTTCTATGCCACCTCTTCTTCTTCTACCTGCAAAAGTGGATGGTGATGTGGTTCTTAGTGCACCATGTGATCAAATGGGGGGGTTTGGTGTTGGAGAAGTATTTTTTTTCATCTTATAGTTTTTTTTTAATAAGAATGCTAATGCAATGCAATTTTTCCGCCATTGAAATGAAATATGCCTAATGATCTTTTTTCTCTTGCACAAAGTAAAAGAAGTGAATCAACCATGGAAGCAAACAATGCATACTTTGACACCTCTGGAACAATGATGCAAAAAAGTGATGAACCTCAGTATTATAAAAAAATGTTGCAACTCCCAAGGCTACCAATTTAAATTCTCAACCCGAGATTTGTACAAACTTAAGAGCTATCAAAACTATACAGTTATATTTGCAAAAAGGGAAGGCTATTCTACTTTGCATGAATGCAAATGCTAATCATATGTAATGTTAATATTCTACAAAACTAAATAATATTAGGCACATAATGTGCAATTATATTTAAACCTTCCTAAGAACATATTAAAGCTAAAAAGAAGAATTAAGTGTAGAAGGAGAGATCTAATATAACATTTATGTGCCTAGGAAAGTTTAGATGGGCCTTAATTTGTGTCTAATTTGGAGGATACCCCCTACTGAAGTTGTTGCTCATCCTCTAAGAAACATATCCATCTTCTTCATCATTTGTTCTCCATGAAGCTGTCTTCTTTATCTCATTGGAATATGATTTGGATGGATACCTACATTGGATGGCTTCCATGGGAAATTTGCACCTCCTTTTCATGTTTTTTTCTAACTATAGTTTCTCTTTCATGACATACTCCCTTATCCTTAAATCATTCAATTCCTTTCTCGTTTCTTTCAGTTTTTCCTCCATGAGGCCCACATCCTCCACCTCCGTTGATCTTGCAATTTGCATCCACCAGTGAGTTTTGCCCCTTTTTGTAATAAAAGTTGAATAGGATCCAATACTAGGCTATGGAGTGGGCTCTTGGAGTCCTTGTGGACCTTCTCCCTCCTCTTGAGTTACTGTTGTCCCTTCCTGTAACACATTTTCTTCATCCTGTACTAATGTTTTTTTAGTTGTAGCATCTATGCTTGCCCCCTTGCCATTTTCATTTAATATTTCCTTTCTCTTCAAGGCTCTAATGATTGTTCTACATAAAATTTTCCTTCATATAGCACTCTAATAGCTTCCTCTAGAAAATTGTTCCTTCCTATAGCAACTATGTTCTTCTTGTAGCAGTTATGTTCCTCCTGTAGAATTTTTGTTCTTCCTGTAGAAAATTTTCCCCTTCCCGTAGAAGCTAATATTTGCATGCCAAGAGGTGGTGGGCCCACCTTTTATTTTTTATTTCTGTTTTTTATTAGTTTTCATCAATTTCTTCTCTTTTTTAATTTCATGCAAAATAATCTCAACATGTTTTTTTGTTAACTTAGTTCACTCTCACTCACCCCTTCACACTCCTTGTCCTCTATCATGACTAAATGATTACAACCCACTTTCTCAAATCCTCTTCACTTTTTTCATGTTTCTCCCCCCAATGCACAGGTGTCTTGGTGGAAAAATGGAGCTAACTCCTAGATAAGGTTGAGGTTCCTCTACCACTACGTTTGGATATAAAAAAAAAAAATCCTCCATACACTTGTAATGATTTCTGAGGTGAAATAAGTTCATAGGAAATGTTTAGGTGATTTCATACCTAAGTCCTACCTTGATGTGCATTTGTAGGTAATACTGAGGCTATTGATATGACTATTGAACCTTCCTTTGGTGGTTCTGAAGATGCTAGTAATGATCCTTTTATGGTTGCCTAGACGATATTGACATGGGTGAGGCTGTTTTTGAGTGTCTTCTACGAGGTCATTTCCTTGTCTACCCTGCCTTCTTCTATTCTTTGAGAAGAATACAAACATTTTATGTTCTCTGCTGGTTGAAACTTAATGATGCAGGTCCTTTATCTTTTTTGTAGGTGATTTTAGAATCAAGTGTTGTTTCTTGCTAGGTGATCAAGAATCCTATAAAAGATAATATGAGGTCTTGTGGTTGCTGAAGGATACAAATTACAATCCTCAAGTGTTCATCGCGACTGAATTCTAAATCTGATGCTCTATTTGTTGTTTGATAGGGGATGTGTAAACTACTACCAGGATATATGTCTTCCTGTAGTAGTCACATAGACCCTCCTTTGATCATTATTTCCTTCAGGTGATACATCGAAAAATACTAGTAATTCATGAGTAATCCTTTGACAAGGATTAGAGGCCTTTTTTGTGGTGGAGGAGATGGAAGAAGGGATGAAAATGGGTTCTTTTCACTAAGAGAGATGAAAATGATAGTTGAGAATAGGTCAAATGGTGTGAAAAATGAATGATGAGGCTATGGTGGACCCGTTATCTTGCTCCTAGATGAGAAACACAATATCTGAATACTTTTTCCATGCCATTCACGTTCATGTAGAAATTATGGTCACTTTTGTTCTAATTTTGGATTTCTTTTGTTGCCAAATTATTTTATCCATATCTCTCAAATGATAAATTTTATTGATGTGAAATTTTGTGAGCATGTTTCCATCGTCTTTATGCATCTCCCCATAAAAAACTCTTAACCAACGGATGCACAAATCATGAGAAAAAATAAAAATGGATTTAGGTGATGGAGGCCAATTTCTTGCAAAGTGTGCATTGGAATTTTCTGAAAATTCTTGATAATGTTACCATCATCCATATGCCTCTCCTGATGTAACATCTCAGCCAATGGATGCATGGTTTTTGAGATATGGTAAAAAAAAAAATCCTTGCGTATTTTGGTCTCCTGTACCAAAAACTAACCTTCCTGTATCGTTTTAATAAAATGAGGGGAATGAATGGGAAAGACTTGGCAATGATGGGTGGATGTTAGAAATGGACAAGGGTGATGGATTCACATGGCCTTGGGCCTATTGGAGCATCTGGGAAAAGGAGGAGAAATCCCACGTTTGAATTTCTTTGACTAGGTTTTTGATCAGTTGTTTCTTTTGGTGCTAGCTTGTTCTTGTTGCTTGCAAAGGTTGGAGAGAACCCACATTCATGAGAGAGAGATACATGGGGCAACAAAATTTTTTTTCTTTTCATTTTTTCATTTTTTTCCTCTTTTGTTAGGCCTACTAGCTACCTCAGTGAGGTTTTCGACTAGTAGGTTTACCTAGGTACCTCAAAGGAAGTTTTCACCTACAATATTTTATTTTCTCTTTTATTTTTTCTGTTTTTTCCAACCCATTGACCACATCATGGAAGTTTTCAATAATTGATTCAATATCAAGTGCCTCAATAGAGGTTTTCACCTGAGATATTATTATTTTCCTGTTATTTTTCTTTTTTAGATTTTTATTTTTATTTTTCTATCCTACTCTACTAGAAAAAACAAAATATCTTTCAAGTATAGGAATACTTCCAATGGAACCATGTATACATTAATATCACATATAACATAATGTGTAGGCTCGAAATATATTCTTGTACATGTACTTGAATACAAGAGTCGAACTTCTTTGACTAAGATGAGATGATGAATTGTTGAAGAAGAGTGCATTGTTGCAACTTAATGATTGTCTGGAACCATATTTCAATATAGTTGTGATGCCCCTGTTCCACTTGAACAATTGGATCTCTTTCTATCTCATCTTATACCATTCCATTCAATTCTTCTTCTTTTTGTTGACTATTCTTTTGAACACATATAGAACCTGATGATGGAACTCCCTCAATCTGTGATTATGATGTCTTTTCTCCATCTAGTGTACCCCATCATTCTTTTATCTCCTCATTTGAATTTTCTTCTTCTAGATTTTATTATTCAATGGCATCAAGAGAATCTCTTTTTTGCAACACTCTTCTTGAGTTGGGATGAATAATATTTAGATTAGGACGATTTGTTTGGAAGTATTGTAGCTCAACATTGTAAGTGGGTTGAGCTACTTCCTTGTGTTGGTTTGGATATGATGGTAAAAGTAGTTGAGTGGGAGTGGATATTTGATATGGATGTGGTTGAGGTTGTGGTTTTTGTGGAGGTGTATGGTAGGGATAAGATGGAGTTGGGTATGGAGGATATTGTGGATTGCTCCGGTAAGTTCATTTCCAACCTCATTTTCAATATTGGTTTTGGGGTTGAGATGAGCAAGGTTTGCATGGAATGAATGTGTTCCAATTGCTTTGAGATGGATGTGAATAACCTTGAAATTGTGAATTAGATTCTTGCATCGTACCAGGTTGACTAGGCTTCCATGGTGTTCTTTGGGCTACATAACATTGGTACTTTGGTAATTGACTTGCTCCATTGTCCTCTTGGTAGACTTCCTTCAACCTTAGTAATTATATGAAATATTTAGTAGCATGTGATTCTACATGGATAACATAAATATCAACATCCTCTTTATGCTCATTTTCCAATCTTAGCATTTCTACTTGTTCACTTAGACTACCAGGAATTTTTGCTTTAAAGTTATCAAGCAAATTTCCAAGTTCATCTTGACTTACCGACCTTGATGTTGATTTACTTACTCTTGCCCTTCCTTTTGATATGTGCTTGCATTCTTCACAAATTTCTTCAAATGATAATTGGTATACATCGCCTCTTCTCATGAGATCAAGGAGATCAATCCATTCATTCCTAATTGTTATAAGCAAGAGGGTCTTTTAGTGTGTTAATTTATAAATGATGAAATTGTTCCCTCTTAGCATTATACATACTCTCTATTAGAGTTGTAAGGTTGTCGTCTTATTTTTTAGTAATTATAAAAAATTCTTCTTTAAAATCATTATTTTTATATTTTTCTAGAAATGTCTTTTATTTATCATTCCATGATCTTATTGGATTAGTCCCTAAACTCATGAACTATTTAAGAACCCCATCCTTCAATTTTGTTGGAAACAATCTCAATTTTTGAGTTTTTGGTAAGTAACAATAAGATCTACAAAGGATTCGAAATTCAAAGAGAAAGGTTTTTGGATCCTTTGGCCTCATACCATGGAAATTGGGAAGGAAAGATGGAGGGATGTTCTTCATATGGACACTGACATTAGTATCTTGAATATAAATCCATGGGGATCTTCTTCATTGTCATTATATCCATCCATTTCTTCTACCTTATCTGCCACCTCTTCATCTTCTACCTACAAAAGTGGATGGTGATTTTATTCTTACTGTACCATGTGATCAAATGGGGGGGTTGTTGGGGAACTATTTTATTTATTTATTTATTTATTTTGAATAAGAATGATAATGCGATCCAATTTTTTTTCTTTGAAACTAAATATGCCTAATGAATATTTTTTCTTCTTGTAGAGATTAAAAGAAATGAATCAATAATCGAAGAAAACAATGAATACTTTGACAACTCCCCGAAAACATTGCCAAAAAGTGATAAGCCTCTGTATTTCAGCAAGAATTCTACAAATCCCAAGGCTACCAACTTAAATTATCAACACAGGGTTCGTACAAACTTAGGAGGTGTCGACACTATATGTGCAATACGCAATGTTTCCTCCTCTTGTTGATCTAATTCAATGAAGTGAATGCCATGAAATTGAAGCCTAAAATAGTTCCAGAAATTGAAATGTTACTCTATTTGTAGAAAGGAAACCTAACTAATTTTGTAGAAAGTAAATCCTAGTTACTTTTGCAAAAAGGAAAGTCTATTCTACTTTGTGTGAATGTAAATGTTAATATTGTTTGTAGAAATATAAACATTAACCTTTTTGCAGAGTGTAAATGGTACATCAAAAGAAAACCTAGTCTATGAAATCTTTCTTCAATCACTAAATTAAATATATGTTTTGTTAATAAATTTCACAAGGTTCTTCATAAACTAATCATTAAAATCATCATTATGCTCTTCAAGTATTCAATTTGTCCACTAATCCAAATTGCAAAGGTGAATTTCAATGGAGAAGAGGTCAGGGCTTAAGAGGAATTTTGGTCTTACTCAATCATGGATTTAGAGACTAGAGGTCATGATTCAAACTTAAGAGATAGAAACCAAGATTTTGGAGAAAAAATGGTGAATTTTACATGTGTTACAAGAGTGTTACAGGAGGTGCTATAGGAGACCCTGTTTTGCTACATGAGAGAGATAAACTGTCAAATACCCAAGTAAATAAAATGAAAATGGGATGGGAATTTTTATTTGTTAAGTAGGATGTCTTAGGACTCCATTCCAAGTGGAATCACTCTGAAACACACTTGTTAACATGTGCTAAAAGATAGCAGAAAGTTACTACTCTAAAAACCCGAAAATTCAAGAACTAGTGAGCTAGTTAACCCACAAAATTCCTAACCTAATCAAGTGAAAATAAAAGGGGTTAGATTTTTTTATTAAATTTAATGCTTTTATGACCTAATACAATTGTAATAAACTCAAATGAATCTCCTTAACATGTTCTAAATTATAAATTTGTGAACTAGTAGATCAATCCAAGTAGTTCAATGATGAATATTAATTTACAACTATGTTATAAGGATGTATCATGCTTGTGAATCTATAAAAAGCCCATAAAAGAGCTCAATTCAATCATTTAATCAATGTAACTTGTTAGCCCTGAGGTGCAGCGCTGACATTGAAGGATAAAGGAAGGACACGGTCTGCTTTGATGTCCAAAAGAGGGCCCCACACTGGCCATTATCCCACTTTCCTCACTCTTCCACTTGCATTTCATTATGCTCATTTCCTAACCCAACCCTCACATCCCGAAAAAACCCTCTTTCACCTTAGCCTTAAGCAAATTAACCCAAAACCCTTGCAAAACCATACCTTTTTGTCTTATGTGCCCTCTGCACATTTCCTAAGGACATTTCGTACCTTTGTGTGCCTCCACTACTAATCTTCCCCTACTGATCTAATGGCCCATGTTTCACCCGATCAACAAAATATGCCTGATCGTCCCCCGCCGTTAGATCATCCTTGCCAGAACTGATGGTTGTTACTCATATCACGCGAGAAACAAGCGAGAGGAATACATGCCCAATAAAGGTGGTTTCTCTCTCTCCTCCACAACTAAGTGGAATCGGGTGGACTCTGCCATTTACCACTTACCGCACGTGGCCCTTCCGATAGAAACCATAACTGCCCAAACAAAACCACCGCCAGGTGTTATGATCCACGCATCTCCTCTGCCCAATAGCCATCTGATCTGCTCACTCGAGATCTAACGGCCTGGACATGTTCTACTCTTGCCACGACCTCAAGCCCCCTGAGCCCGATCTCTGCTGTGAATTCCCCTTGATCCAACGGCCTTCATTCGTGATCACTCACTTTTGTCCTCCTCCACCTTTCCATTTCTTTATCTGTCCGATTTGGCACATCCCTCTACCCATTTACCCCGTACTCCACTCCTTATCAGCGACCCGAGGAAGAAGGTGGTCAACTCTGACAGTATTGTAACAGTCGGACCGCTAAACTAAATTACTAGAAAGCATGGCTGAAGGAAGAAGGACACATCACGATCCAGCAAATAGAATTAAACAGTCATGGAGCTCCACTGGCACAATCAAACCAGCCACTGAACAGGGTAGCTCTCTACCATAATTAATTACCGATTTCGTGACGGAAGGAGAATTGTGTCCTTGTATGCAATCAGGTATTTAAAGACAGTAGGGGATAGATTAAGACAGATCCAACTGTAAAGGTCCGAGGATCATTATAAAGAGCTATAAATAGCTGAAAGTAAGATGTAATCGGGGTTGTTTCAACTTCTGGAGACTGTAGATACTCTGTTCCATGCAATGTCTCATCTTCATTTTCAGTAATACAAGCTTCTTTTACTGTTATATGTTCAATGTCCTTTCCCCCTCTGTTCTAAACTTGCACCTGGATAGGTTTATTCATGCTTCCTCTTATGTCAAATGGTAGATAACTGTCATCTTATCCCTACATTGGTGAACTGGATTGGGTATTGAATAGGTCATCTATGTTTCTTCTGTATCTAACGCTATATAAATTTCATCTTCTCTCTTCTTAGATAAATTAGAGTTGCAAGCTTCATTCACTGGCTACAGCTAGCCATCATATGTTATGTATGCATCTGCTAATGTGGTTAGTATTCTTCATTCATTCACTTAATCTACAAACTATTGAGCCTTAGTGGTCTAAAGCCTTGTAGATTGAGGGTGTTCATGCATGTCTGGACTGAAACAAAGTTGAAGTGGTTATCTGGCTTGAACCAAACCATCATCCATTCCAATAGTTTGTAGAAAAATATTGAAGATTATATGTTACTAGGCATCTCTGGGCTACAACCTAGGAGAGTTTCTTGGAGTGATAACATAATTTGTGCTACTGCTGGGGAGAGGAGATTTAAGCTCAATTTCCCTGGGAGACGGCACAGATCCAACCTTGATGATAGACAAAGTCTGGATACATTTTTGGTTGTCATCATCTATCTGGCAACTCTACTAGAGGCCAAACCTCTTGGTGACTCCACATCATAGTTCTGGCTCAGTTTGTGAGGCATAGTCAGAGAAATCCTTGGAAGTCACCAGCTGAGCTAGTACCTGACCCTGAAAGAATCATCAAAGAAAGAAAGATATCACAGAAATGAGCATCAGGAGCAAGTAAACCTAAACAATCCTCTATACCTCTACAAGAAAGGCTAGTAATAGAACAAATACATGTCGAGAGTATAGCCTCTAACACTAGCAGTGAAGAAAAACTTTCAGAGGTTCATAAAGCTCCTTTTTCATTTGATTCTCCTCTTGCTTTGAGATCAAGGGAAACCTCACCTCCTATCCCTCATGCTCCGTTAGTCCTGTTAGTCACTCCTCAGCTCTCTGTCATTCAGACTGCCAGTACTCTTCAATCCACCACAACCATGGCAGGTCCACAAGCACTCACCAAAATGGAAAGAATCATAGTTGCTAGGTATGGACCTCTAGTACTGCTCACTCCTTTGAATGCAATGCCTAATGGAGAATATCAGAAATACATGCCTAAGTTCACTGAGACTGAAGGAGTTATAGTGGAAGAACATCTTGAATCCTTTTATAGTTATACTAATAATCTAGACATCAGTGAAGATGATGTGTGGATGAGATTATTTGTCCAAAGCCTAGATGGAGAGGCAAGAAAATGGTTCAGAGAATTGACCCCTAGATCTATATCTAATATTGAGGGCTTGGATGATGTATTCCTAAAGAATTGGGGGGATAAGAAATATCTGCTCTACTATCATACTGAGTTTGGGAAGCTGAAAAGGGAAAATGGGGAGTCACTTTCTGATTTCAATAAAATGTTTAACCACATGTACAAGAAGATACCAGCTGAAGTGAAACCCACCCCTACCTCTGTTAATCTCACCTATGTCAATGCATTCGACTCTGATTTTTACCTACTATTGAGGGAGAGAAGATGTGCTTCTTTGGCTGAAATGCAGGATGTTGCCTTGGAGGTAGAGTGCAACATCATGGCTATAGAAAACCTCAAGGGACATGTTGACCAAAGGAGACAGTGGGGTGAATCTTCCTCATCTTCAAACCCCAAGATAGATAAGATGACCAAGATGATAGAGTCATTAGCCTCTGAAATCTCCAAATTAAAAGTGGAGTAGCTCCTGATGAAAGGAAGAATTCCTAATACTTTTTCTCTTAGAAATCTGAATCCATATAGAAGAGAAAATGAGCAGTTGCAGATCATGCAAAGGGGCAAAGAGGCCAAGGAAGACCATATAGTGAAGACCCCTTTCTAGAATGTAGTCATGGAAGAGGAGTAGTCTGAAGAAGATGATGAGATCCATTGTATGGAAGAAAAAGGCAATGCTTCCTTTTTGACCTTGGCTACCTATGAATAGTCGTTACTCGAGGACCAAAGTAGCCAAGAGTGGGATGGTGGGGTTGTTCTACAAAATGAAGATCAGCAAATATATAATCTAAGGTCAAAGATGAACAATGTTAGGGAAACCGCAGTTCAAAGAGCTATTGTTCCTACAATACACCAAGATAACAAGCAAAAACGACCAGCAGCTAATCCCATCATTCTCAAAGCTCTAGCTCAAGAGGTAAGAGGCCCTAACAAGCCTCCTTCTCCCTTTAGTTTTGAATTATAAATCCAAAATCTGAAAATATCTATACCTCTAGTTGAACTAGTGAAGAATGAAGCTTTTAAGAGACCCATCCTTGAGGCCCTTGAGCTTAAGGCCACATAAGCAACAAACGACTATATGAATTTACAAGATGACAAACCTGCAGTTGTTCTTATCCCAATGACTAAACCTCCTGATGATAATTCCACATCATTCTATGTCTCCTTGACTATTCATGGCAAAATCCTTCACAACTCTCTGCTAGATACAGGTGCCAGCCATAATCTAATGCCTAAGGTAGCCATGGATGAGTTAGGCCTTGACATCACTAGGCCTTATCATGATTTGTTTTCTTTTCATTCTAGAAAGGTGAAATGTTTGGGGTTAATCAAAGACCTAGCCATCACCTTGGCTCAGCTGCCCATGAAGAGCATGACGATGGATATAATAATAGTAAATGTTCCCCCTAAGTTTAGCATGCTTCTATTCCAGGGGATGGATTAAAAGATTGGGTGGAACGTTACAAAATGATTTGTCCTATGCTACTGTCCTAGTTTTTGGAGGTGAGAATAGGAGATTATACATGGAAGCTCAGTTAGCTTATATCATTAGTGATGAGAAGAATCCCACTAATCACCCCATCTATGTTGTTGACACTAATTTTGGAGCCTGTATTCTTTAAGTGGAATAGTCCCAGTTGGCCTCCATGTAGCTTAGGAAACCAGTTTGTCAGATCATGGAAGAAGAAGGCCCACAAATGTGGGACATGTTCTTTGATGGAGCTTGCTTTATGGAAGTTTCATGAGCGGGTGTAGTTCTAGTATGTACCACACAAGAATGCATACATTTATCATTCAAACTGACTTTTCAAGTCACATATAATATAACATAATATGAGTCTCTGATCTTAGGTTTGAATGCGACTAAAGAATTGGGCATCAAGCATCTGAAGGTGTTTGGAGATGCAGACCTTATTATTCAGCATGTGAATAAGACATTCCATGTGAGGCAACCCAGGCTGAAAGCATATAGGGATGAGGTATGGAGGCTCAAGGATTCATTCAATAGCTTTAGTATTTCATACATCCCTAGGGCTAAGAATCAGCTTGTTGATTCCCTTGTTGTGTCTACTAGTATGTTTGTTCCTCGTTTCCCCCCTCAACTGACTTATGAAATCCAAGTTAAATATAAACCGTCATTACCTGATAATGTCAAGTATTGGAATGTCTTTGATGATGATGATGAAGTCAATAGGTTTCCACAAGTCATTGATGAATTCTTTGAAATGAAAATAATCAAGAGAATGAGGCCATGAAGGAATGCCATCAGTCCCAACTGAGAAACAAAATTGGTCAAGACAACATTGTATAACTGCCTAGTAACCTTATACCCAAAGGGTTGTTTCCTCTAGAGAAGTTGTTTGATCATAATTATGTACCTTATAAGCCCGCCCAGAAAGAGAATGAGTCTGCAGTACATATACACAATATAGGGAGTCTGGATCATCCAAAGTACATAAACATGTCCTCACACTTGTCTGCTCCACAATGTTCTGAATATTGCACCCTGATAAAGCAATTTACTGATGTCTTTGCCTAGGAATATAGTGACCTTAAGACTTATGACAAAAAAGTCATCCAACATAAGATTCCACCGGAGAAATACACCATCCCTTTTAAGTAGAAGCTGAGACCTATCATCCCTCTATTACTACCTTTGATTGAAAAAGGAATTAAGAAACTATTGATTGCTAAGATCATAGTCCCCCTCAGGTATTCAAAATGGATAGTTGACTTGATGGTAGTAAGAAAGAAAAATGGAGAAATTAGCATTTGTGTTAACTTTGGAAATTTGAACAAGTGTTCTAAGAAAGACAACTACCCCCTGCCCAAGACGGAAGATTTTCTGCAAAAAGTTTCAGGGGCTAGAGTCATGTCTTTCTTAGACGGTTTCTCAAGTTACAATCAGGTTGTTGTACATCCATAGGATTAAGAGAAAACTACCTTCACTACTCCTTGGGGCACTTTCATGTACTCGAAGATGCCTTTTGGACTGATGAATGCTGGGGCTACTTTACAGAGGGCCATGGACATAGCCTTTGTGGGAGAGAAGGACAATTTTATCCTTATTTACCTTGATGACATAATAGTCTTTTCCAGAAGTCACATGGAACACTTGCAGCACTTGAAGAAGGTGTTTTTGAATTGAAAAAGTTTTGGAATCTCAGTAAATCCCAAGAAGTCACAGTTTGCTCTAGAAGAAGGCAAACTTTTAGGACATATTTTTTCTGCTGCAGGTGTCAAGCTTGATCTAGGAAGGGTTCAAGCAATACAAACATTATCCATCCGAAGGTCAAAAAATGACATTCAATCTTTTTTGGGTAAGATTAACTTTGGGAGGAGGTTTATTCAAAATTTTGTAGAACTAGTGAAGCACATCAAATCCATGCTAAAGAAGGGGTGGGAGACAAAATGGACAGAGGCTACAAGAAGATATTTTGAAGCCATCAAAAGAGCTATCATGGAGGCTCCTACCTTGGTCAGTCCAGACTACACCAAGGAGTTTTATATTTTCTCTTTCACTTCTTATGATACACTTGCAACAGTCTTGTTACAGAAAAATGATGAAGGTATAGAACACCTAGTGGCCTTCTTCAACAAAACTTTGAGGGACGTTGGATTAAGGTACGACCTCATTGAAAAATAGGGATATGCCCTCATACTGTCCTTAAAAGCATTCTAAATCTACATTCTACACTCAAAAGTAGTTGCCTATGTACCTTCGGCTTCAGTAAAGGATGTCCTAACACAATCAGAGGTTGATGGAAGAAGGGCCAAGTGGATTGCAAAACTTATAGAGTTCAACAAAGAAGTAAAACCCACCAATATTGTCAAAGGCCAATGCCTGGCTCAAATTATGGCTGAGGAAAATTACAGTCTGCTAGACATAAATTGCATAGGTGCAAATTTAGATGCTGAACAGGCAGAGGAAGCAACAGAAGAACAACAGTAGAACCAGTCATTGGCTAAGAATTTGACTACTTGTGAGTGGTATTCCAGTATATCTCATTTCTTGTTGAAGCTCAAAGTCCCTCTAGGCCTTAGCTCAAGTTAGACTAGGACCATCAAGCTCGGAATAACCAAGTTTTGTATTAATAAGAACCTACTTTATTGGAGAGACCCATATAGAATCCTTTTGAGGTGTCTAGACAAAGAACAATTTGTGGAAGTCATGCACCAGTTTCATTCTAGAATCTGTGGAGGGCATCACTATTGGAAGACCACAGCCCACAAGATCCTTAGGGCTGGGTATTATTCGCCTACTCTATTCTTTGATTTGTTTTCATTTGTGAAGTCTTCTGACAAATGCCAGAGGTTTGCAGGAAAACAACAGCTGAAATCTTTGCCCCTAAAGCCAATACACACTAATGGTGCTTTTCAGCATTGGGGTTTAGATTTCATAGGGGAGATTAATTCGCATTCCAGTGGCCAACATAGGTGGTTTCTGGTGGGCACTGACGATTTTACCAAATGGAATGAAGCGATGCCCACTAAGAAGGTTGATCACCAGGTTGTCATGAAGTTCTTAACTGAGAATATTTTGACTAGATTTGGCTGCCTGACCAAGATAGTTGCGGATATTGCAGCTACTTTTAGAGCAAGGGAACTGGTGGACATGTGTGAATTAATGGGCATTAAATTAGTGCATTCCACCTTATATTATCGTCAAGGAAATGGCTTGGCAGAATCATCCAATAAAACGCTGATAAGGATAATCAAAAAACTGTTGGAAGACAACAAATGGAACTAGGATTCCAAGATGAAGTTTGCATTGTGGGTTGATAGAGTTACCACTAAGAAATCCATAGGGAACTCTCCATTCACGCTGGTGTATGGTGCCAAGGTTTTTTTTCCAATCCAACTGACCCTCCCCGTGGCCAAATTCTTGCAAGAGGAGCAGGATGAGGAAAGTGACATGGCAAGAAGGATGAGTGACTTAATTAAACTTCACCGGATTAGAGATCAACTGATTGAGAAGTTAGTAGTGCATCAAAAGAAGATCGAGGAGATCTTTGATAAAAGAAGAAAATATGGACAGTTTTCAGGTTGGTGACTGGGTCCTCAAATGGGATGCATTGAAGGAAAAGAAGGGAAACCATGGTAAATTTGATGCCTTATGGACAAGACCATTTATCATTGCTCGAGCTCAAATGACAACACTTTCACTATGCAAAATTTATAGGGGGAAGGTGTTTTTGATGGCCCAGTCAATGGGCAGTTTTTGAAACTTTATTTTGTTTAAGGCTATAAAAGCGTTGGTATTGTAAATATGTTTTTCAGTTTTTATTTCATACTAGTCAGACTCCATGCCTAATAGAACACTATGTAGTAGATTTAATCTTGTTGGTTACCGGAAAGGCAGTGTTCTATAGTTCTTAAAACCTCACAGGGAGACTTTCATCACTAGAAGGAGCTAGTGTTAGCCTTGGGGTATAGCGTTGACATTGAAGGCTAAAGGAAGGACACAGTCTGCTTTCCTTTCCAAAAGCGGGCCCCACACGGGCCATACCACTTTCCTCACTTTTCCACATGCATTTCATTATGCTCATTTCCTAACCCAACCCTCACATCCCAACGTTCACCTTAGCGTTAAGAAAATTAACCCAAAACCCCTGCAAAACCTTACCTTTCCATCTTACGTGCCCTCCGCACATTTCCCAAGGACATTTCATACCTCTATGTCCCTACACCATTGTTGAGGGGCCACGTTTAACCTGATCAGCAAAACATGCCCGATTGTCCATCTCCATTAGATCACCCCCATTATATCTAATGGTTGTTACCCATATTGTGCGAGAAAAAAGAGAGAGGAATACCCACCCGATAAAGGTGGTTTTTCTCTCTCCTCCATTGCCATGTGTCATCCACTAAGTGGAATTGGGTGGACTCCACCATTTACCACTTACCGTCCGAGTCCCTTTCGATAGAAAGCATAATCACCCAAACAAAACCACCCCTGGGCATTATCATCCACCCATCGCCTCTGCCCGCTAGTCATCCAATCTGCTCACCCGAGATCTAACGACTTGGACATGTTTTGCTCTCGCCATGACCTCAGGCCCCCTAAGCCCGATCTCCACCATGCATTCCCCTCGATCCAACGGCCTTCATTCATGATCGCTGACACTTTTCCTCGTCCGCTTTATCATTTCTTCATTTGTCTGATTTGGCATGTCCCTCCACCCATGTACCCCGTACTCCACTCCCTATCAGTTACCCGAGGAAGAAGGTTGTACACTCTGAAAATATTGTAACAGTCAGAATACTGAACTAAATTAACAGAAAGCATGGCCGAAGGAAGAAGGATACAACACGATCTAGCAAACCAAATTAAACAGTCATGGAGCTCCACTGGCACAATTAAACTAGCCACCTAACAGGGCAGCGTTGTACCAGAATTAATTACCGATTTCATGATGGAAGGAGAATTGTGTCCTTGTACGCAATCAGGCAGTTAAATACAGTAGGGGATAGATTAAGAAAGCTCCAAATTTATAGGTCTGGGGAGCATTGTAAAGAGTTATAAGTAGCTGAAAGCAAGATGTAATTGAGGTTGTTTCGACTTCTAGAGATTTTAGATACTATGTTCCTTGTAGCGTCTCATCTTCATTTTCAGTAATACAAGCATCTTTTATTGTTATATGTTCAATTTCTATTCCCCCTCTGTTCTAAACTTGCACCTGGATAGGTTTATTCATGCTTCCTCCTATGTCAAATGCTAGATAATTGTCATCTTATACCTGCATTGGTGAATTGGATTGGGTATTAAATCGGTCATCTATGTTTCTTCTGTATCTAACACTAGATAATTGTCATCTTATCTTTGTTTAGATAAATTAGAGTTGCACGCTTCATTCACTGGCTACATTTGGTGATCATATGTTATGTATTCAACTACTGGTGTGGTTAGTATTCTGCGTTCATTCACTTAATCTGCAAACTATTGAGCATTAGTGGTCTAAAGCCTTGTAGGCTGAGGGTGTTCATGCATGTTTAGAGTGAAACAGAGTTGAAGTGGTTATCTAGCTTGAACCAAACCATCATCCATTCCAATAGTTCCTAGAACAATATTGAAGATTATATGTTACCAGCCATCTCCGAGCTACAACCTAGGCTGGAGTGATAACATAACCTACAACAAAAAAAATGAATAGTAAATGTAGAAATAAGAGGTGCAAGTCAAAAACACATTCAAAGGAAATAAATAAATTGTACAAGAGGGCTCTGAGGCTCCTAGGATGTCCAAGCTGAGGGAAAATCAGAGTCCTATGGAGGAAACCGAGCTTTAGAAGCTAGAAATCACACCAAAATACACTATTTGAATCAATCCAAGTACATCCCTTCTACAAATAAAAGTGGGCCTTATAAATAACAAATTTTCTCCACAAGAAGACTATGAAATACATCCCTCTAGAGGAAATTTCGAATTGGTACTTATGAAAATAGATGAGGAAGCATTCCCCTTGAAAGGAGGCAACTTTCCCCTCCAAAATCCCTCAAAAATTAGATATGGTGGCCAACACTAGGAATCTTCATTAAATGGCTCGGAACACATTCCTATATTTTCTCAATCAGTGGAGCTCTAGAATGTGTTAATAATTTCATGATATTCAATTCATTTACTATGTTATCTTGGTCCAACCTGTAGTAGGAATAATGTCCCTATATTATCTCATTCAACATTTACCTTATATTCTCTCAATATTCTGCAAAAATAAATAGTATTATGCACATAATATGTAATTATATTTAAACCTTCCTAAGAACATATTAAACCTAAAAGATATAATTAAGTGTCGAAGGAGGGACTTGATATAGCCTTTATGTTCCTAGGAAAGGTTAGATGGGCCTTAATTTTTGTCTAGTTTGGAGGCCCATCATACCCCCCTATTGAAGTTGTTTCTCATCCTATCAGCAACCTATCCATCTTCTTCCCCTATTGTTCTTCATGAAATTCCCTTCATTAGATCACTGGAATATGATTTGGATGGTTGCCTGCATCGGATGCCTTCCATGGGAAAGTTGTACCTCCTTTTCCTACTATTTTCTAACTATAGTTTCTCTTTCATGACATACTCCCTTAGCCTTAGATCATCCAATTCCTTTATCATTTCTTTCACTTTTTCCTCAGTGAGGCCCACATCATATACCTCCTTGGATTTTTCACTTTGCACACACTAGTGAGTTTTGCCTCTTTTTTAATATATTTGTAATATGATCCAATACCAAGATTTGGAGTTAGCTATTGGAGTCCTTTTGGACCTCCTCCCTCCTCTTGAGTCTCTATTGTCCCTTCCTGTAACACTTCTCCTTCATCCTGTAGCAATTCTTCTTTCAACTATACCATCTATGTTTGCACCCTTGCCATTTACTTTGAATATTTCATTGCTGTCTAAGGTTATAGTGGTTGTTCTACACAAAAAATGTCTTGTTATAGTACTCTGATAGCTTTTTGTAGAGAGTTGTTCCTTCATGTAGAAAATTTGTTCTTCATGTAGTAGTTATGTTCATCCTGTAGCAGTTTTGTTCTTCTTATAGAAAATTTATCCATTCCTATAACACTTTTTCTTCATCCTATAGCAATTATTTTTTCAACTATAGAATCTCTATTTGCCCACGTTCCATTTCATTTAAATATTTTGTTTCTCTCTAAGGCTATAGTGGTTTTTCTACACAAAAAATTCTTCTGTAGCACTATGATGTCTTCTTGGAGAAAATTGTTCCTTCATGTAGCAATTATGTTCTTCCTATAGTAGTTATGTTCATCATGTAGCAGTTTTGTTATTACTATAGAAAATTTGTCCCTTCCTGTAGTAGCAAATATTTTCATCCCAAAAGGTGGTGGGTCAACCTTTTATTTTTTTGTTTATTTATTTATTTTGTATTGTTTATTATATCAGTTTTTTTTCAAATTTTTCTATTTTTTCATTGCATGCAAAATAAGCTCAAAGTGTTTTCTTGTTAACTAAGTTGGTTCTCACTTACCCCTCTGCACTCCTTGTCCTCCTCATGACTAAATGATTATGACCCAATTTCTCAAGTCCTATTCACTTTGGTCTTGTTCCTCTCCTACATGTGCAGGTGCCTTGGTGGAAAAGTGAAGCTAACTGCTAAATAAGGTTGAGTTTGCTCTCCTACTAATTTTGGCTATAAAAAACCTTTTCTTTCATGCACTCGCAATGTTTTTCAAGTTAAAAAAAGTTCATTGGAAAGTTTTAGGAGATTTCATACTTGAGCTTCACCCTTGATGTGTTTTTGTAGGTGATATTGAGGCTTTTGATATGATTATTGAAGCTGCCTTTAGTGGTTCTCAAGATGCTAGTAATGATCCTTTGATGGTTGCATAGAGGATATGGAAATGGGTGGGGATATTTTTGAGTGTCTTATGTAAGGTTATTTCTTTTAATCCCTTGCCTTCAACAATTCCTTGATAATAATGAAAAGATTTTATGTTCTCTGTTGGGTGAAACTTGATGATGTAAGTCCTTTGTCTTTCATGCAAGTGATTTTGGAATCAACTGTTGTTTTTTGCTAGGTGATCAAGGATCTTGTAACAACTAATATGAGGTCATGTGATTAATCTTATAACAACTAATCCTCAAGTGCTCATGGTGGATAAATTCCAAACATAATTCTCTAGCTGTGGTCTAATAGAGGATGTGTAGACCGCAACAGGACAGTGTGTCTTGTTGTAGAAATCACATAGACCCTCCTCACTAGTACAAAATGGATAATTAAGTACTAAAACAATGACTAAAATTTGCATATAAATGACTATTTTTCAGTTGGTGACCAGTAGTAGCTAATTTACAATAGCATATAACGCAACCAACTTTTAGTTGTTTTTAGCATAGTCATTAATTAATTATCTCAATTTTATCATCTAGCAGTATATTTAGTCATAAATTTGGTCATTAATTTAGTTATTGATTTAGTCATTAATTACCACAATTAATGACCAAATATACAACAAAATATATTACTATATGATCATCTAAGAAAACCAATTAATGACCAAAGAAATATGACCAAAATGTTGGTGGTGTTATAAGATACTGTAAATTAGCTACTAATAGTCACATATATGAAAATTTTAGTCATCATTTAAAACCAATTAATGGCCAAATAAATGTGACTAATTTTTTTCCGTGTTATAAGATACTATAGATTAGCTACTAACAATCATATATATGCAAAACTTAGTTGTCATTTGTAATGAAAAATTAATCATTTGTAGTAGCAATTTATATTTTTTGGTAGTTTCATATTCATTATTTAATAAATTAATTTAGTAGTTTATATTCATTTCATTTATTTTCAATAATAATCATTATAAATGACTAATTTAGTCGTATATTCATTTTATTTGTGTTCATCATTAATCAATATAAACTACTAATTTAGTAGTTTTAGATTGATTTTATGTGTTCATTATTAATCAACATAGATTAATTAGTATGATTTTGTGACTAAATTAAAATATATCATACAATGTGAATTGGTTCATATAATATGAAAATTCAAAATTACATATGTTAGTTAAAATAATAAACAATATCAAGTGCAACTATAAATAATTTCAACCACGAAAATTATATTATATGAAATGTTGAGTATTATAATATGGGTTTCTAGCTTAACATTGGCTAGACTACAATTTACACATGGAATGTTGTTTCATCACTATAAAACATTATCATTTGGTTGTGAAGTAATTTCAGGTGAATTCACCAACTATGAAGACTTGAACATCAATCTCTATGTGTGTCGTATGTGGGATATTGGCTTTAAGGGTAACAATAGACCAGTTCTCTTCTCTCTCTTTTTCCATTTGTCACTCCAGTGTTAGTGTTCTCTTTCTTCAAATCCTATTGCTTACCAAAAATACTAAGTTCCTTTTCTGAAAACAAAAGAACATAGAATCCAGAGTGTAAGACATGAAAGATGATGAATAGTAGAATATAAAGGAATGTAGAGTATAAAGAATTTATATTACATATACCTCAACATCAACAATGTTAAATCCATTCTTCCCCATGAGTGCAATAAACTCGAACAACTTTCTTCAGTTGAGCGATAGTGGCCACTATGTGGGCAGATGACTTGTATAAACAAATTAATTTCACCATAGAAAAGAGCACGTTAGTAAATTAGTATTCAACCTTCAGGAAAAGCTTAGGCACAATCATGCCAACTAAGTTACATGCTAAAAAGCTCAAGCTGTAAATAACTTGTTAAAACAAATAATATGAGGTGCGATGTCTAATGTTTGTCGGTTATGAAACCAGCTCAAGAAAAAGATAGAAAAGATAGATCAACAACTTAAAATTCATCCTCTTCGAGGGGGCAACCTCCTTTACATTACATAAATGAACAATTCTTCGATGATACAAATGACAAAACCTCCTTTCTATATATAGTAGTCTAAGGAGTCACAATATAACCTAGCCGACCTAACAATAATAATATAAAGCCACAAAATAAACAATAGAGGGATTCTATGGGGCACAGTAATAACAATATGGGGGCAATAGGGGCACAACAATATTAATAAGGGGTACAACTACAATAGTAATGGGGTAATCACTAGTATTATAGGGACCCAACATGCCCCTCTCCTTCAAAAAAGGTGTTGTCCTCAATGCTTGAGTAGTTTTGGATACTTCTGTATAAAATTTTGATCCTCCCATGTGGAATCTTCAGCGGATAAGTTCTTCCAGTTGATAAGATACTCTGAAATTGATCGATTTAATAGCTATCGAGTTCTTGTTTTTGTGACTGCTTCCGGTTCCAATATAATTTTTCCTTCCTCGTCAAGTTCTGGAAATATTGTTTGAATTGGGAGCTTGTCACCTATAACCTTCTTTAAACATGAAATATTGACAACTGGGTGCAATCGAGAAGCTACAGGAAGCTCCAATTTGTATGCCATAGTACCAATCTTTTGCAACACCTTATATGGACCATAATACTTTGGTGATAATTTATTATCCTTCTTAGCTCGCTGGAGGGACATTTGCTTATATGGTTGTAGTCGTAGGAATACCCAATCACCTACATCAAAACCTCTTTTGCTGCGATGTTGATATGCCTGTTGTTTCATTCTACTATGTGCCAACACAAGGTTATCCTTTAAGAGTTGGAGGACTTGTTGTTGATGTTCGATGTCATGTTCCACTGCTTGAACCTTAGAATTTTCTCTTAAATATGATGTTATGGATGGTGGCTGATACCCATAAAGTGCCATAAATGGGGTCATTTTTGTTGTTGTATGGAAGGAAGTGTTATACCACCATTCAGCCAGAGGCAACCATTTGACCCATTGTGTCTGTTTATCAGATACAAAGCAATGAAGATATCCTTCCAAACATTTGTTTACTATCTCAGTTTGCCCATCAGATTGAGGATGATAAGATGAGCTATGAGCTAACTGAGTACCAAGACAAGGAAATAATTCTGTCCAAAAATTTCCAGTGAAAATGGGATCTCTGTCACTTACAATAATCTTTGGATTTCCATGTAGCTTTTGAATTGTTTCCATAAATGCCGTAGAAACTGTATGGCTTTAAATGGATGTGATAATGC
>APFE031270914.1:0-30639 GCA_000404065.3 Pinus taeda | reverse complement strand
AATGCACAAAAGTGTGCATACTTGGTAATTCTGTCAACTACCACCATGATGACACTCTTTCCCTTAGACTTGGGTAACCTGTGATAAAATCCATTGAAACCTCCTCCCAACGTTGGCTTGGAATGGATAAAGGTTGTAATAGACCCGGTGTCTTAATTGTTTCAACTTTATTTTGTTGGCAAACCAAACATTCCGCCACAAACTTTTTGAATATCTGATTTAAGGCCATCCCAAAAAAATTCCTTCTTAACCCTATGGTAAGTTTTTAAAAATCCTGAGTGCCCTCCTAAGGGAGAAGTTGTGCATTCATAAGAATCTTGTTTCGCTTGGGATTCTTTACAGGATATAGTGATCTTTGTACCATAACAAATCAATTTTCCAGGCTAAATGTATCAGAAGTTACTTGAATCTTGTTGTAGCTTTCGAATAAGTGCCCACACTTCTTCGTCATTCTTCCATTCCTCCCTTGCTTCGTTTATCAAATCTGGTTGGATAATAGAAATGGCGCACAACAATGCTTCCACATCCTCATCCTTTCTTGAGAGTGCATCTGCCACCACATTTTTGCTTCCCTTTTTTGTAGATGATTTCAAAGTCATAACCCAACATCTTTGTGACCCACTTTTGTTGCTCTTCAGAGGATAATCTTTGTTCTAAAAAGTATTTAAGGCTATCATGATCCGTTTTCACCTTGAAGTGTCTTCCCATTAGGTAGGGTCGCCATTTTGTAAGTGCATGGAGTATTGCCAACATTTCCTCCTCATAAACAGCTTTATGTAAAAACATTCCCTTGATTGGACGACTTTCAAAAGTAATGGGTCTTTCATATTGCATTAGAACAACACCAATTCCATTTCCTGAAGCATCACATTTGACAATAAAGGCTTTTGTGAAGTCCGGTGTAGCTAAGACCGGTGCTTGGCACATTGCCTCTTTAAGATGTTCAAAGGTGTTTGTTGCTTCCAGAGTCCATGAAAATGCATCTTTCTTCAATAATGTTGTTAGAGGTGCTGCTATTCTCCATAATTCTTAACAAACTTGTGATAATACCCTATCAACCCGAGAAATCCTCACAGATGCTTTATGGATGTGGGGATTTTCCATTCCTTAATGGCTTTAATTTTGCTAGGGTCTACCTTAACCCCTTCATGATATACAATATGACCCAGATATTCCACCTCTTGGACTCCAAAGAAACATTTGGATCTTTTTGCATATAATTGTTTTTCCTCCAATAGTTGTAGTACCCTGTCAACATGTTCAACATGATCCTTCCAAGACTTGTTGTAGCTTAATATATCTTCAAAAAATACTCACACAAATTTTCTAAGGAATGGTTTGAAAATTGAATTCATCAAACCTTGAAATGTTGAAGGTGCATTGGTAAGGCCAAAAGGCATGACCAAAAATTCATAATGACCCTCACGAGTTCTAAATGTTGTTTTCAGAATGTCTTCCATCTTCATTCTGATTTGATGATATCCTGAACGAAGATCCAACTTAGTGAAGTAAATTGATCCATGCAATTCATCCAGTAATATCAATGACAGGAATGGGAAACTTATCCTTGCCATCAAACTTTCTCATATCGATTTTTGGAATATGGTGGGTCTTCGATCCAACATTAGAGTCTATGAAATCATGATTAAAATTTCTTTTGTTCTCATCATGAGTTTCCTTTACTACCCTTTCACCATTAGTAAGAATTTCTTGTAGAAACTTTGTTAAATCTATCTTCAAATCTTCCATGCCTATCCTCAAATCTATCTTCAAAACATCCATCTTAGCCTCCACGTCAATCATCTTAGCTTTTACGTCTTTCTTTAAATGATCCATCTTAGCTTCTACACCTTTCTTTAAACCATCCATCTTAGCTTTTACATCTTTCTTTAAACCATCCATGTTAGATTCTGTTCCTTTTTGTGCAACTGATAGTCGTTGCACTTGGTCTTGGAATTTTGATATATCATGTTGCATTTCTTCTTCTTCTTCGTGAGTCATGCTAGAACTTTCAGGTTCCTTACTAGGTGTTTGCATTTTCTTTCCTCAGGTCATCAGTTACCGATAATAATGCTCTACTATGCCCTTGAATTCCTTCAAAATAAATTTCAAACCAATCCTAAGAAAAAATTTAAAAGAATCTACACACCTTTTTTCACTTTGTAGGAACTCGATATTGCCTCTAATGTATCTATGTACATTCAAATCATCTAGTTCTGAAATTGTGACCTGTAGTATCCCACTATGTCCTCTTTCCAATGCCACCAGTCTGATCCAAATTGGATTATCCAAGGAAGCGTTATGCGAAATCTCCCACAGTGACCTGATTTTAGACTAGTTCAGTAGAGCAAACTTGTACGACATGCCACTAGTCATTGTTTATACCTTTGGCCCTGAAAAATATACATAAGAAAAGAAAGTCCGTCCTCGTTCTATACCGTCTTATGGAATTTCAATCCGATGCTCAGAGAGAAAGTTATGACGATTTTCTCTAGATCACCTGTTTGGAACGTAATTCAGGAGTCTGCAAAAAGACCAACTTCCTCAGATGATATCTCCGGAAATATAGTGCAAAAAGCTCTGAAATTCGGACACGAGCTTTAGAGCGATGTCTTCTCAAATGGGTTGCTTTTTTAGCTTCTTCAATGTTTTAGAATAAAAGTTATAGCGAAAATGCCACGAAGACCTGTTTGGAGCAGCAAAACCCTAGAATCCAAAGCTCTGATACCAAATGTTATGAAACCAGCTCAAGAAAAAGATAGAAAAGATAGATCAATGCCTTAAAATTCAGCCTCTTTGAGAGGGGAAACCTCATTTACATTACATAAATGAACAATTCTTCGATGACAAAACCTCCTTTCTATATATAGGAGTCTAAGGAGTCACAATATAACCCAGCCGACCTAACAATAATAATATAAAGCCACAAAAATAACAATAGAGGGATTCTATGGGGCACAGTAATAACAATATGGTGATAATAGGGGCACAACAATATTAATAAGGGGTACAATTACAATAGTAATGGGGTAATCACTAGTATTATAGGGACCCAACATTGTCATTTTATTTGCAACAAAAATTTGTCGTCTAATGCATGAAACTAGTCAAGTATATAAACAACATGTTTTCAAATAACAACATGAAAGTAAACTTTTCTAATAATCATGAAAATCTTTCAATAAAAAATATTTAAAATGCTTTCAATATATATCATGTAATATTAATTTCATCTTCAAGCTTTGGTTGTTGTTTAAACAGACATAATACCAATTACTTTCAATTTCATAGTTGAAATATAAAGAAAAGTTGAAATAAAAGTTCAAAAATACAATCAAACAATAAAGAGAGGATATCATGGAATAGACATTGCAATTATAAAAAAATTGTTTACCTGTCCATCAATATTTTATCACAGATTCCTAAAACATTTGCTTGCCCAAAATAACCATAACATGAAAGAATTACAACATTAAAAACCATAGGATTACTTACTAGAAACATTTTCAAAGTCTATGGTTGAAGTGCCTGAAGGATCTCCAACAATAAATGAATCATATCCAAGACATGATATCTACATTGTCTCCCCATCCATTTTCCAATCACATTTCATGTAACTTGCCCACAATCAAATGAAGGAATTGAAATTTGTTTTTATCTCTTATATGTATAAACTTTGAATATAATTTGTTTTGGTAACATATTACTTAGTATTTAAAGTCTTCCTGTCTTGAGAATGTATCAATCAAGTAGAACATCAGAAAAATTGACCTCAATGAGGTCCTCTAACAATTTCTACAATATCAATATTTGTCTTGCTATGATATCTTGGATAAAAAGAGAATATATCTGAAAATGAAAAACCCATATATTACTTACGTTCAAAGTATGTATATGGTGTATCCTTAGGTAGATTTTTAAGATGTCGCTCTACCTTTACCAAAGAGGATTCTAGCATGGTTAAACTCTTTATCCTTTCATTCAAAATCAATTTACGCAAGATAAATGTCACACATTATTCTTTCCCATTTGTCAACATGTTAGATATGATAAATTGAAAGTCACATAAGATCAAGAGAAAACCAATTTCTAACCAAAACAGATAAACAAACAAAGCCTCTAATAAAACTTCACACCTCAGAAATTACTCTGCCACATGCTCAGACTAAAGATGATATTCTTTGAATCATCTTTAGGTCATATTTAATGGGATATTCTTATTTTTACCATGATTTCAATTTGGTGCTAAAAGAAATATATAAATCCAGGTTATTATTAGTGAACTTCAAGTATAATTCAAAAAAATAATTTCATTATAAGGTACAGAGAGAGAAACATATTCATAACTAGGATTCTCTATTTTAGTTTTCTTTCAGTTGAGTTCGTATTTGAATATATAGTTTTCTCTAAAGAAGTGAAATAGAAAGATGAGAATCGAAATAGCCCTATGAATTTTCAATTAATTCATATTATATATATATATCTAAAAAAGCGAGGTCATCCTTCTCTGCTATTTGACAGAGAATTGTTGGCATAGAATAATAATGAATTAAATATCAAACACAATGATGCAGTATATTACAACATGAAAGAATTACAACATTAAAAACCATAGGAATACTTACTAGAAACTTTTCCAAAGTCGATGGTTGAAGTGCCTGGAGGATCTCCAACAAGAAATGGATCATATCCAAGACATGATATCTACATTGTCTCCCCATCCTTTATCCAATCACATTTCATGTAACCTAACCACAATCAAATGAAGGAATTGACATTTTTTTTTATCTTTTATATGTATAAAGTTTGAATATAATTTGTTTTGGTAACGTATTAATTCATATTTAAAGCCTTCCTATCATGAGAATGTATCAATCAAGTAGAACATCAAAAAAATTGACCTTAATGAGGTCCTCTAACAATTTCTACAATATCAATATTTGTCTTGCTGTCATATCTTGGATAGAAAAAAGAACATATCTGGAAACGAAAAAGCCATATATTAATTATGTTCAAAGGATGTATATGGTGTATTCTTAGGTAGATTTTTATGATGTCCCTCTACCTTTACCAAAGTGGATTCTAGCATGGTCAAACTCTTTATCCTTTCATTCAAAATCAATTTATGCAAGATAACTGTCCCACATTATTCTTTCCCATTTTTCAACATGCTAGATATGATAAATTGAAAGTCACATAAGATCAAGAGAAAACTAGTTTCTAACCAAAACAAATAAACAAACAAAGCCTCTAATAAAATTTCACACAACAGAAATTACTCTCCCACATGCTCAGACTAAAGATGATATTCTTTGAATCATCTTTAGGTCATATTTAATGAGATATTCTTATTTTTACCATGATTTCGATTTGGTGCTAAAAGAAATATATAAATCCAGGTTATTATTAGTGAACTTCAAGTATAATTCAAAAAATAATGTCATTATAAGGTATGGAAAGAGAAACATCTTCATAACTAGGATTCTCTATTTTAGTTTGGTTTGAGTTGAGTTGGTATTTGAATATATAGTTTTCTCTAAAGAATTGAAATAGAAAGATGAGAATCGAAATAGCCCTGTGAATTTTTAATTAATTCATATTATATATATCTAAAAAAGTGAGGTCATCCTTCCCTACTATTTGACAGAGATTTATTGGCATAGAATAATAATGAATTAACTATCAAAGACAATGATGCAATATATTAACCAAGGACAGTAAAATGACATGGCTTTGGTATTTGTGTGCTTGAAGGAAATCCAACAATGGTTGTGTTCTTTCA
This sequence comes from Pinus taeda, assembly GCA_000404065.3. Taxonomy (NCBI): domain Eukaryota; kingdom Viridiplantae; phylum Streptophyta; class Pinopsida; order Pinales; family Pinaceae; genus Pinus; species Pinus taeda. The sequence continues at coordinate 24,857 of APFE031270914.1, read as the reverse complement.
TTATCATGAAATAGTATTGAAGACAAATGTTGGTTCAGAAATTGAACTCCATTACCAATAGGAGATGGTCCTGTTAGGTAAGGAAAGGATGAATTGAAGGGCTCAAGATCTAGCTCCAGTACATAGTTATCCTTGTCTCTACAAAATACACAGTTGTCATTATTTGCTTATCCAGGTAAAAAAAAAGTCAGTTGGTATTTGCGAATTTGTGATAGTATATGAAAAAGAGAGCACTAGTGGAAATCAAAGTGTGTTGTCCCACCATTCAACCTAAAAAAAAACTTCTATATTCAATTGTTGACTATAGTGGAAATCAAATGTAAAACTCACTCAACTTGATCTTTACATGACATAGTCATAATGAACTAGTACAATAGAAGCATGCTAACGCATAAAAAAGAGATGATAGAAAAGAATAATGGAACATTATTCCCTACCACATAATTGGCATGAATAAAATTTCCACAGAATTCATCCAAAAAATGAGAAGAACTTATGGCAAAAGAACATATCATTAGTGTTTTTTTACCCTCTTTAACACTTGTAGCCTAGGGAAGTAAAGGAGGCCAAATGTAGCAGGATTCCAATTGTGTCAGATATAAAAACAAAAATGTGGAAAAACATGTCTGCCAATTCACAAAATATCACTCTAAAGAATAGAACATGTTGAGAATAGTAATGATGAAAATAGATCATGTATTAATATTAAGTCCCTTATTGGTCATGAATTAGCAAGGTGACTGGTAGTTTTTACTCGTAAGGAAAATATCATAATTAGTGTAATGACTCTATGGATCTTTTTATAATTTTTTTTTCATTTATATTATGGTGTCCTTGCAGGAGGGAGTGATGAAAGTTCTCCAGGTTTGGTCAAACTAGTTTCTCCTTTCATATGCTTATGTGAATGGATGGAGAGCTACCTTTCGTCGGTTTGGAAATTCGGGTGTCCCTCCCTTTCATTCAATATGTAGAGATGCCCCACCTTTGAACGACCTTGATAGTTCTGAATCCAATCTTACAGACATGTAAGATGGATCTGGTCCAAATCAAGATGTTTCTATGGTGATTGGAGAGCGAACAACAACTATAGAATTCTTTGGTATTCCTCTTGTGGAGCTTGAAAGATAGTGTAGGAAAAATGGTTTATCATTTTGTGGGGGTAGGGAGGTAATGTTTTTCCTGCTGCTTAGCTTAGAAGAAGAAGAGAAGCATAAGAACCAAGATCAAGATGAGGATTTAAGGTATGGGTATAACTTTGCAATTGGAGGGAAGCATGCAAGAGAAACAGATGCTTATATACAATTGGGAGGGGGAAGGTGGAGAACAGGTGAAGAAATAAAATCCATAATTTATGATGATAAGGACTATATATCATTATCATCCTCTAGGAAATTTTTTTAGGAAGAATCGTCTTTATGGTCATAGGTTGTGGAACATGAATCAATGGATGCCTCTTCTAGTGGAACATTACCAAAAATTGTTGGTGTCATGCTGGTAGTGTCAGGTGATGTGCCCCCAAAAGTTCAAAATATACTAGGCAATGCCAAGGAAAATTTCTTTCTCTACTCCTTAACTCATATTTCTCCCCATCCACGTTTTGATAGGCCAATTATCAAGATCATAGAATGATCTTTTCTTTAATGAAGGAGTCCAAGCACTAACAATTTAAGGATATGATCGATTTATTTTTAAAATGGACAGTCTTGTCTGACTTGCAATGACTTGGGTGTCAAACTTGCTGCCGAGCCAATGTTATTCACATGTCAAAATTTTGAGTATGACTTGGGGTTGGGTTTGAATGAGAGGATTTTTCTTAATACCGTTTATTCAAGGAAAAGAACCAAATTCAGAGTCCATTTGAATTATGATTCATGAAGCATAGTAACAGAGTTGGGGAGCTTAATAGGGCTCATCCTTGTCATGATGTGCTACATTCAAATGGCATGAATGCATGAATTTCAAAACGTTGAGATATGATATATATCTTGGGGAATTTTGACCAAATAAATAACCCAAACTTGACACTAGAGATATGATATAAATCTTAGGAAATTTTAACCAAATACATAACCCAAACCTTAAAACTAGTAGTGTGAAATCCATTGTTTGAAGTGTGGCTACTAAAGCCAAATTCTTAAATACTTTTAAAATTTAACATACAAATAATTTATAAAAGCATGGAATTTTGTTGTCAATCAAATTTCAAACCAGATAACAATTAAAGTGATAACCCAAAATGAAAATCCAAAATCAACAAGACACATTGGAAAAATGTACAAATGTTCAAAACTCATTGGGAACATCTTAATCCTATAGGTTTCTCATATAAAGCAACTGAAGATGCTACGTTGCATGGGAAACATGGAATGTTAATTATATAAATTACAAAAAGATAAATAATTAAAACTGACTATTAGAACCAGTGCAAACAATGAATGGTAAACAAAATGAAAATGGGGCAAAATGTTGCATACCCACTCCATGAGACTACAATCCACTTCCATAATCGATGTGGCCCAAGACTAAGAAGCTCATTCCGTTGGTGTCCACATCCTCATATCCACAGTATAATTCATCCTTGTAACCACATACAGCCTGCGTTGGTCATACCCTTCCATAAAGAAAAAAATAAAAGAAAATGAAGCCCAAAAGCCTTTTTACTAGTCAACGGTTTAAAGATTTTGAAGCGTGTATTTAAAAAAAAGATTCTCATGCCAATATCCTTGCTTTCTTTGAAACTATGTTCAAATAAATCACTTCCTCCAAAAAATTTACATATCGTGGATCATCATAATTCAAGTCATCAATTAAATTAAGTTCTATCATCTCTAGAGCAAGGGTGCTCTCTAGAAAGAAACATAATACAAAATTTCCCTATCACGAAATTTAGTTATGTCTACGTAAACCTGTATATACGGACATCAGAAAGTGGGGATATAAGACGTCAAAGTATGGGATATTTTGAAAGTTCCTGCATTGCATTTTGAAACTAGAAGAAGCCAACTCTGCACTCATTTACAAGGTAAAAGACATATGTATTCATTATGGACATCATGGAAAAAAACCATGGAATAATTTTATGGTATTTTCACATCTTATAGCAGGTTAACTTTTTTAATTTAGGTAGTGTAGATTTTCATTAAGAAATAGATATGAAACAAATTCTTTACTTAATTGTGTTCCTTATCTATTGGATATACTGAATCTGTAAACTAGACATAATAATGAACCCAAACATAATAGTCAACCTAAGTTACATCAATATATTATTTGTATAATTTTTCTTTATGTTATACCTGACAACGAAGTAGAAAATACAACCATTCTTGAACATTGAAACACTTTGTTCATTACACATGTAAAAGAAAAGAAGAAATCTTGTTTTTACCAAGATAAAGTTGTCATCCATTAACAAACATTCGAGATTAGGAAGCCTCTTGAACAACAAATTGAGAAGTCACATATTTCTTTAATAAAAGGCAAAACACATATGACCAACTCCTTTAATGATTTAAAGCTCCCCATCATCTCAATCAATATGTCCACAAAGAAATTGTATGCATTATCGAGATATGAGTCCATTTCCAGTACGGTCAAATTACTTCCACGTTGCATATTGAGTCTCAAGATAGAGCATGAAAGCTCTTGAAATAGTATACCATTCACTCTCAAATATTTTATCATGTATGCCCCTGTATGCACATACAAGACAACCTGTGTTTACAATGGTCTATATTTTATCCACATACAACCTCCATTTACACTAGTTTCATTGTAAAGAGTTGAAAGTAATAGTAAAATCCAGACTTACATGGTTGTAGTTTGAAGCAATGTGATTGAAGAGGTTTTGTCCATATCTAGTGGTTGTTTGATGCAAATTCATTGATTCCTCTACTGAGGACCACAAGCGTAGGGAGTGCACAGAAGATCGAATTCTGATGATCAAATATTCTTTATGGTTTGGCTAGTCAAATGGGGCGTCCAATCAAATTGGATGAGCATAGAGATAAGCTTCAAGAGGGGTCCTATGCAAGTGATTTTAAATTATATCCCTTGGAAGCTTCAACATAGTACTCAATATCATCATACAAAGGACCACCCAAAAACAAACGATTTGATCCTGTCGAAGATTGAAGAACCACGTCACCCTTTTTCAGAAGACCATTGCTACTGTCATTTTGAGCAATTATTTTAATGTCGACACCTAGCATTGTCGGCAACACTAACCTTGAATGTAGTTTCTTAGGTACCCCACAAAATAAGTAATATTAGATTGTCAGCCATCAGTTTTAACAACAACATGCCGACTTTTTGGATAAAACAAGACATTTTGAAAGCTATTTTTTTTACTAGAATTAATTTTATCCCTTAGAACAAATACCATTTCATCTTCAAGATTAACCTAGTGAGTGTATTTATATACAAAAAAATTTCTTGGTCCATTAGCACTTGAAACAAGTTTGACATTATTGATCATATCTATAAATGCACCCTCCTTTTGCCATATGTCTATAATAATACTTTGAGGCAACTCATTTTATTTGGGATAAGAACTTGAATCAACATGTATTTCGGCACTCAGTAGATATTTTTCACCAGTCAAAAATATAGGCTTATGGTTCAATACATTGAATTCTATGAATACATTCCAAATAAAATGCACAAGTTCAATAAATGAAGCATGTGCACATGGGAAGCTTCTAAGAAGATTTGCTACTATCCTTTCTCAATCAACGAATTAATTGCTTCTTTATTTGGTTTTGCGATGTAAGAATTCATAGCATGAGTAGACATAATATGCAACCAATAGGATTTTTGGATAAACACTATCTCTAAATGATCAGAAACACCAACATTAACATCAATAATCTTTCTCTCCCAACACCAGTCATCATCCCAATCTAACAAATCAGATGAAGTCCATGTTTGACCTCAAGACGCAATGCACTAGGTAGGACTTTCTCAAATATGAAGTCATTACTCTCATTTGTTAAACTTAAAGAGTTAGGCTTCTCTGAACCTAGAGTTCAATAGCCAGAGAAGTAAGTGATATAGAAACTGAGGAGTCACATCCTTCCTTGCATATCACTAATCCACAAATATCAACAAGGGCATTTATAAATTCAATTCCAAATATTGGTCTACTAACTGTCACATCAATATGTGATGGTGAAAATTGAAGACCAGAATCATGTTCTATTGTTGTGGTCAATGGGGATATTCAATATTAACATGGTTGAACCTTGAAGCAGAAGTTTCCCATATCATCAATCCTCTTTAGTTGAGGCCTAACATTTTCTAGCCCATGTGTCAAGATGGAAACTTAACGCTTGCCATAATAGCCATTTGTCACTAATTTTAGGAAACCAAAAATATTATAATGTGTTGCTTCTATATTTGGGATTGAAGCTATGTTTGGCACAACCATGAAATTCTCCAAACTACTAAACTTGAAGAGATCCTTCTCAGCCTTGATTGTGTAGCATGTTGATGTTGCATGATCAAGTTTGTAATATACCTGGGCATATGTTGTGGTTCTTTCTCGTTCATCAACTAATATCTTAACACCTTCAAAACAGATTCCTTCAGAAGTCACCACAAGTCCTCCAACTGAGAAACCTATGACTTGAAATGGCTGAGATATATTAGCATGACTGTGCTCAACAAGAACCTCTCTAGATGGAAGTGAAACATCAAATATTGTATTCTTACCCTTGTATAATGGTAAGAAACTTTATTTTCCACATGGGATAAAATTAAAAGAAAATTTCTCATATGCATCAGATATTGCATGACAAAGCACTTGATTTAGCCAAGGAGCTAATTTGGGGGCAATTCACCTCATGGACATCATCTAAATAAAGGTCTACATGAACCCCTAAAATAGGGTTACCTTGAGAAACAAATAAGCCATTCATATTATAACTTGGGACATAAAAGATGTCATCTACTACCAGATTTCCAAAGCCCAACTCCATCTCTCAAGAGACTCTTTGAAGATTTGTTAAGAGAACATGAGAGTCACATATTTGAAAGAGAATATTATAGAGAATATAGTCTATAAACCTCAATCATTGTACCTCACGTGTAGCATCATCCTAGCTAGGATTGACATTAGGTATGACCTTGTATATTCTTCCTTTGTTTAACAGTTGACTCACAAAGGCCACTCTTTCCACTTCTTCACATTTGATTTCATGGAGGGATACTTTGTCCTCTTGACACTCATCCTTAAGGAATATCCAAACTTATTCTATGTATCAAACAAAGGCAAAGAGAGAAAAATATCATGGTCTTTCTTTTTTGAAAAAAAATGTAGTGTGATTTGATATGACCTGATATTTGTATATTACTCGAGGATTGATGAAGCTTATGTATTCATGATTGGAACCAACCAGCCTATATTTCCTTGGAGTAATATTTGTAAATGTGTAACTGCCTCCCTACGACGTAAACACATCATTAATGATATCATTGCTCGTGGAAATAAGTTCAACATTCACATTGGCATGAACTCCATTTATATTTGGACAACTTTCTACTCCAACAAACCCCATCACTCTCCCAAAAATAGTGAACCTAGTGAAGTGAAAATTGATGCCTTCATGGCCATTGCAACCATTGTGATCCACTCATACATATTCACCCATTTAAGATATATTCACCAAGTCATGGAATATGAATATTTTTATGTAATTTTTCCACTCGATAATATTAACATCAAATCCAAAATTGTCTCGTTCATCTTCACATCAAATCAGAAATTTTCTCATTGATCTTCAGAGAGCTCTTGAAACAATTTTTCAGAATTATATCGAATATGCACAGATATATTAAAAAAATTATTAATGTATGCTGCTTGATTACCAATCAAAATGTTTAAAGCAATACAACGCCAATAAATTTCTATTTCATCTCCATTGCACATAATTCACATTCCTTCGTAGAATGCATATGGCTTGTAGATGTTTTCTAGGCGCTTCAATTGTTATAACATATATCTTGTAGATGATCTTGATAACCCTGCTATCTACAATATGAATATGAGTTTGCAATGATTCATTTTATGTATTTTTTTTACAATTATGGTAAATCAATAATTCTTTATATTAAATAAAGAATCTTATCCTTGAACAATGATTATATGTAGAAATTATATGGAAATTAAAAGTAAAATTTACATGAGTAAATTTTTAACTTTTCAAATTCCACTTATATTCATCAAAATTTCGAGTAAGAAACATAGAGTATTGTTACAACTTACGTTGTTTTGTGAACTAACTGTTGTGTTGTTTTGTGAACTAATTGTTGTGTCTAGAGCCTGCCCATAATTTTCCATAGTATTAACACAGGCCAATTGCTTCAACAATTTTATTGGGTTTCCTTTGCTATCAATGTAGGGATTACATTTAAAATGTTCAAATATTATTTTTAAAAATTCTTGAATTGTTATGGGATTTACCACCGAAGAAGCAACTTGATAAACCCTTAAGCCATGATTCCCTCAGTGTTTGGCCATGGCTGCTAAAATTGCATTTGCCCATATCTACAATTTGAATTCAACAAAAAAGAACACATTTAAGAGAAAAAAGATAATGGGTTTTTGGGTTGAAGTTTTGAAGACATATATGGAAGATTTGATCTCACAAGAGAAATAAATAATGTAGAGAAGCTCACAAAAAAACAAATAAATATGATTTAAATAATTAAAAAATGTCAAATCTAAGTTTCGAACCATCCATTGTCCTCTTGCATATATAGATGAAAAATGTAATCTAATAAAAAAAATTAATATGGAAATACAAATATAAAATTAATTACGAAATGTTTTTTCACAATTTGTTAAGAGTTACTCACAAGATCTAGCATAGTATCTAGATCAGGCATGAAGGAAGATATTTGACCTTCGCCATAGTGTGTAATGGGATCAATCGTTATCCAAGGTAAATATTTGATTTAGCTCAACAACAATGTGAGAGTAATCAAGCATCGGATCCGAAGGTTTCCTCATCTTTGTCAAAGACTGACTTTGGAAGAAACCTCGGCATCCATTGATCTGGCACCAGTTCGAATTGCTAGACATGTAACCAACATATAAAGCACCTACCATATCTCCATTATAAAGAACTTCGAATCTAAAAACCTATTAGTTTTCTTTTCCAGGTTTCAGCAACGCACTGCATCTCTCTTTCTCTAGTTCTGAACATCTCTCTTTCTCTAGTTCCTAACTAGTTGTCACTAGTTCAATGCCCATAGAATCTGAAATCACTTTGATGGTTTGTATGTTGGTTTTCAGGGGCACCAAACACATGGATCCACTGAAAATACAGCCAAAAAATCTAGATCAGTTTTATTTTCCGAGAGATTTCAATAGGTGTTACTGTGGTAGAAACAGTGCCAGATGTAAAACAATGCCTTTACATTGCCAATTATCAAGGCAAGATGATCTATAACCCCTACGGTTTAGGGAAAAATCACCCAAAACCCATAGAGTGTCAGATGTAAAACAATGCATTTACATTTCCAATTATCAAGGAAAGATGATCTATAACCCCTACGTTATAGGGAAAAATCACCCAAAACCCCAAATTTACAGCGGTTTAAACTATTAACTTATTTGTAATTCAAAGTTTAAATAAAATAATTACAAATATCTTTACTCTCTTTGAAAATAGAAAGAAACTTTTCTCATTCAAATAATATTATTTTAACTTTAAATTAATTTATATTTATTTTTATTTTAGTTAATATAAAATTATTTTTGGTTATTTATATGTATTTTTGAAGTTTATTTGTAATTTCAGATAAAAAATAAAATGATTATTTCCCCCATTGGGTAGATCTTTCCTAAAAACGTAAACATGTAAACCTAAATCTAAATGTAAACATGTAAACTTGAATGTAAATGTAAATGTAATATTTAACATTTAACATTGTTAATCTAATGCTAATTCTATTTAAAATTCAATCTAATTATTATTATGTATTAACACAACATAAATTTAAAATATAAGGTGGTTTACTAATAGTAAAAAACAAGTCTATCGGAAATGAATAAAAATATAAATAAACTAGAAGTATGGTGAATAAATAAGACCTTTTTTTTTATATTTACTCCAAGGGTATGATAAAAAAAACAAATTAAATAAACTAGAGGTATGGTAAATAAATAAAACCTCTTTTTATCTTTACTCCATTAACCTCTTTATATTTATGAAAACTTGAAAAATAAGTTTTATTTAGGTGGATTGGACACATAATTATTAATGCCATGGGCCAATTACCATATTTATAAAAGATGTATGATAAATAAATAAATATAAAAGGGTATAAAGATGTATGGTAAATAAATAAAAACATATAAAAGAAGATTAGAAATCAACATCTAATTATATACCAAGCCTATGGGCCAAATACCATTGTAAATAAAAGAAATATGATAAATAAATAAAAATATAAATAAACAAGAAGGATGGTAAATAAATAAAACCTCTTTTTATATTTGCTTCATAAACCTCTTTACACTTACTAACACTCAAAAAATAGGTTTTATTTAAGTGAAGCCTATGGGAAAAATACCATGGGCCAAATTATTATTAATACCATGCAAAAAATACTATTAACCATAATATTAACATTATTAAATATAATAACTTTGTTTTAATCCAATATTAAATTTGTTATATTATAATATATATTAATATATCATGATATATGTTAACTCTATATATATGAGAGGTAAGAACAAAGACATAAAGTTATAGAGGTGGAGAGATAGGGGGAGTGACAAGGGAGAGATGGAAATAAACTGAAGGAGAGAGGAGAGGAGGAACAAAAAGAGAGAGGGGTAGAGAATGGTAAAAGAGGGAGAGGGGGACACAAAGATGGAGGGGGAAGAGAGAGGAGAGTGGGAGGGAGATAGTGAGAGGATTGGAGGGAAGAGAGAGAGACAGGGTAAGGGAGATAAACATAGGAGAGAAAAGGCGAGAGAGGAAAGATGAGAGAGGGGAGGAGAGAGGGATGGATAGAGATATGGAGTTGGAGGGGGAGAGAGGGAGGGAAGAAGCAATACACAGAAAATGAGAAGTGGAGAGAGAGGGACTAACAAGGAAGAGATGGAGAGAAAGAGTGTATGTTTAGGGGTGAGATAAAGAGATAAATAAGGAGAGATAAAGAGAAGGGGGAGAGAAGGAGACAGAAGGAGAGAGGGAGGGATATAGTAACATAGGTATATATATATATATATATATATGTGGGGGAAGAGATAGGATTGGAGATAAGAGAGAGAGAGAGAGGGTAGAGTGAGAGAGAGAGAGTGAGAGAGATAGGAAGAATACGGGAAATAATACTTGTGAGAGAGAAGGAAAGTGATGGGGTAAGAGAGAGGATTATAAGGAAAAGAGAGAGAGAGAGAGAGAGATGGGGGAAGAGAGAGGGAGGCAGGAGAGAAAGAGGAAATACGAGAGAGAAGATTTGAGAGAGAGGAGGAGAGAGGGATGGATAGGGAGATGGAGTTGGAGGGGGAGAGAGGGAGGAAAGAATAAATACATAGAGAGTGAGAAGTGGATAGAGAGAGGGAGTAACAATGGAGAGATGGATAGAGAGTGTGTATGTTTTGGTTTGAGATAAATACAAAGAAGGAGAGATGGAGAGAATGGGGGAGAGAAGGAGTGAGGGAGGGATATAGTAACAGAGTTGGAGGCTGAAGGGTAAGAGAGAGAGAGAAAGAGAGGAAGGAAGAGAGAGAGGATGTGAGAGAGTGGAGTGAGGGAGGGAAAGAGAGATGGAGTTGGAGGAGGAGAGAGAGAGAGAGGTGAGAAGAAATAGATATAGAGAGAAAGGTGGAGAGAGAGAGAGGGAGTGATAAAGGGGATGGAGAGAGAGGGAAAGAGTAAAGAACTAGGGAAAAGAGATAGAAGTGGGGGAGAGGGAGAGAAGGGGAAGAGAGAGAGAGGGAGAGGGAGAGGAGGAGGGAGGGATAGGTAGATAGATTGAAGAAATAGAGTGTATGTTTTGGCAGTGATAATAAGAGGCAAATGGAGACATAGATATAGATGGAAAGTGAAGAGAGGAAAGAAGAGAGAGATGGGGAGAGGGAGAGAGGGACAAAGAGATTGATAGATATGAAGTGAAATAGCATGTGTGTTTGGGGGCTTGATATAGAGTGGAAAATAAGGAGAGATGGAGGGAGATATAGATGTATATGGGGGAGGGGAGGGAGGAATATTTCTTGCACTAGATACATTGATTTCAATGTAGACAGTTTTCTAATCCAATTTGATTTCTTACACTAGATGCATTGATTTTTGTGTAGATGTTGATTTCTAATGATATTTGATTGCTTTCACTAGATGCATTAATTTCAATGTAAATGATTTCTAATCCTACTTGATTGCTTGCACTAAATGCATTGATTTCAATGTAGATGGTGATTTCTATTCCTATTTGATTGCTTGCACTAGATGCATTGATTTCAATGTAGATGGTGATTTGTAATAATGTTTGATTGCTTGCACTAGATGCATTGATTTCAATGTAGATGGTGGATTTCTTGCACTAAATGCATTGATTTCAATGTAGATAGTGATTTCTAATCTTATTTGATTGCTTGCACTAGATGCATTGATTTCAGTGTAGATGTTGCTTTATAAACCTATTTGCTTACTTGCACTAGGTGCATTAATTTTAGTGTAGATGTTGGTTTATAATCCAGTTTTCTTATGTGCACTAGATGAATTGATTTGAGTGTAAATGTTGATTTCTAATCTTATTTGATTGATTTCATTAGATGCAGTAATTTTAGTGTAAATGTTGTTTTATAATATTATTTAATTACTTGCATGACATTCATTAATTTCAATGTAAATGTTGATTTCTATTTTGATGTAATTGGATGTATGATGGTACATTAATTTTAAAGTGATTGGATTAACATTATGCATTGATTTTAGTGTAAGCACAAAAAATTATTGACAATGTACATTGGTTTTTGTGTTATAGTAATTCAACCTATTAATATTGGAGAGAATGAGAGACAATGAATGATGTTTACTACAATATATTGAGCTAAAGATTTAAATGGTTTATCGTTTAACCTGTCCTTTTCATATAATCGATATGAAAATATGATAGTCAATATGAAAAGATGACAAAAGTAAAAAGGGTGACAATAAGAATAATAGAAGAAAATAGTTTTAGATTAACCACAATGAATACTATTTGTAATTGACTATATTCTTATTATTCACATTTTCTATCATTCAACACTATTACATTGTCCCTTTACATTCAAAATTTATATTTCATCATTTTTTATCATTAAAGTTATTATCATCACAACAAATTGAGGCAACTAAGAAAATTTAAAATTAAAATATACAGATTAATCTGAGACATATTAGCATATTTAAACTGATTATATTAATATTAGATGAATTCATATATTATTGATCAAATTAATCATATGTTCGTTAGATTTTCTTTGGCCACACATGATTAAAACCAATCTAGATACATCTTAACTCTGGATCTATCAAGCACCGAGAGGGATCAAATCTCTCGAGGTACAAACCTTTCCTCAAGTTTTGCATTCAAAAAAAAGGTTTGCACTTCAACAGATATGATCTCTCTCATCGCTTGATAGATCTAGAGTTAAGATGGAACTAGGCTAGCTTTATTTTAAAATTGAAGAAAGTACAATTATTTTTGAAAGTAACTTTTCATTAAAATAATCATTCTTTACTTTCAATTACATAAATTGATATAAAACTAGCTTGGATCTATCTTAATTTTGGATTTACCAAGGGCAGAGGGAATCAAATCTCTTTTCACTTTAAAAAAGGTTTGTATATGAAGAGATTTTATGCCTCTAACACTTGGTAATTTAGGAGTAATATGATTGAACTATTAATTATAATTATAATTATTAATTTATAGTCAACCTTACTTGGAAAGTTATTTTATAATTTACCCAAACTTATTTTTCTTAACATTTTTTATATTAAATTTTATTTTATGGAGTTTCCTCAAATTAGATGTTAAAATTGATTTTCAAATAAAATAAATTGGCTATATTTTTTAATGTTAAAAGTTATTTTTAATTTGTCCCATGGTGTAGATTAGTTAATGATAGAATGGTTTGTTAAGGCATTTCTTATGATGTTATTGGTTTAAACTTCGATTAGCTCAGTGTGCCACGTGTGAGGCAATGTGGGTACACGTGGAGGTGATTGTGGTAGTGGATAGAATCAATCCTTATGTACAAAGATGCTATAGTTGTCTATTCTCTCATATACAAAAAAAATAGCAATAATAATAATAATCTTATTTTTAAAATTTTATTGAATTGATTATTTATCAAAATTAGATTTTATTAAAAGCACGTGATTTTATTGGAAGTAGTTTAGGGGATGGAAATAAATGAAACTATTTTTATTGTAAGCATCTTCTAAATTGTATCTACACTCAAACAATCTCATAGAAAGAAAAAAAAAAGTCTTGACCCCACCCATCAAGCAAGCCACCCAATGTCACCTTGGTGGCCTTCTCTCACTCTTTAGACTACAGGAAGGATATCCTTATCTAGGGGGGAATCCTTAAATATCGAGCTAAGCAAGGTCATTGAGTAATGAAAGGAAGTTCCTTAACAAAGAATAGTGATTTGACACTATTCACTCTCAAAATAAAAGGTCAGGGATAAGTGTGCGAATATTCCAACAACCAATGAACTATTAACAAATTTTGAATGATTTTAATTACACAACTATGCTTATTCATGCAACCAAATTATACTTAAAAGATGAAAGATAAAGCTTGCTTAATTAACCATACATCGTGAGATGCTAGTGAAGCATATATGCAATGGCATAATAAAAATAGAAAATGAATCATAAATTGTCTATACAAGTAACGCATTAGATCATTCATTCATCATATTCATGAGCATTGGAGATTAAGATTTCGTTATCATCATCAAGAGAACATTCCACAATTAAGAGATCATACACCAACAATATTAAATATGTTTGGGACAACAAAGAGTTATGTGTTTGCGACGATAAATAAAGAAAATATTCAAATTTGTTGTTGCTACTAAGGACAATGAAGACAACAGAGTTGAATGTGGACTACTTACATGTTTGTAACATTCAAATGTCATCCATTTATCATCATGCAAGTTGCATGAAGGAAATTTGGTAGTGGTACTAAGTGAACATTCTTTGAACAAAGTTCATACCCTCTCCTTATCACTACCACTTTTCAACACGAAGAAGAAATGTGAAATATATGTGCAACCAAGTAAATAAGTTGGAAAGATTGTTGCAACATATATAAGTGGTCATGTCATGTTGCAAAAGAAGGTATTGGTCCACTCCCCTATTCGATAATTTGTCTACCTTTGAATTTGATTCCCTGTGAATGTGATCAAATGATATGACCCTACAGAGTCTAATAAGCTCCATAATTTTATTCATCCCTTGATCCAATAAAAAAGTGTACAAGGAAGTATAACCTTTCACCCAATCTAAAACAGCCTTTGAAGCCCCTATGACTTGTAATTTTAGATTGTTGAAGTGACACAATTAAAATGACTAACATAAACGAATAATTCATATTATTGTAGTTTTTGTTAGGTAGTCATATTTTTTTCCTAGACTAAATTAGTCATTTATGTTAGTCATTTTTAGTAGTATTACTTATTAGCTAGTTGTATATTTTAACTGGTGACTAAAATAGTCATTTATGTTAGTTGTTTTTAGTTGGGTCTCTTAATATTGCTAATTTTTTGTAGTATTTCACATGGAAAAGTTGTGGTGACTAACGTTTTTAGTCACCTAATCACTAATTTCATCATTTTCTACTAGTGTTGGAGGTTAGTATCCTTCATTTGTTGCCTTTACAAGAACTTTTATCAACCTTGGGAATAAATTATCCATATTCCTTCAAAAATAAAGAAATGGTAAAAAGATATTGGTTGAGTTTGCCCTCTTTTATGTGTTGATAAATCTGGTTAGCAAGAAATGAGAGGATCTTTAAAGATCGCACCCCAAATTCTAGAACAGTCTTGGCTAAAACTTGGAGTGTGTAACCTGAATTCATCAACTCTAAAGGAGTTAAATAAATAGATTTCAAACACATGCAGCATGAGGAAAGGGTCTAGGCTGAATTCGCGATGAGCAATCAACAAAAAATTCACATCAACAAATTTCCTAATAGCATGCAAAATTGGAAAATCATAATTAAAAAAAAGGAGTTCAAAACATGGACAAAAAATTTAAATAGGCCTTGTTTACTGTTTAACAGTGCTTGTAAGTCCAACCCAAGCAAGGCTAGAGTGGGAGGTACACTTTTTGATCAAGGAGGGAAAAATCCTATCACTTATGAATGGGGATTAGGAGAACTATCCAACAACAGGGCAAAAGCATATGGTCTCCTCTTGCGAATGGAACTCTTAAGGCAGCGAAGTCTGAAGAATCTGGTCATAATGGGGGCTCTTCAATAATAATCCAATCGATGGTGGAAAGCAGAAGCCCCAAGAACAAGGCCCTGAAACAAATAAAAAATAGGGTGGGAAAAAATTTGTAGTTTTTAGGTGAAGTCACCTTCAAAAATATTCTTAGAAAAAATAATCGTATCACCGACATGTAGGTGAATCTCACTCTCAACCGCCCTATGGGAGAATCTAGAATTGATAATGTGATTGCTTATAAACTGATCCCATAGGATCTCTCATCTCAATGTGTATAGAATACCAAAGAGAGAACATCAAGGTAGGCAACAATCACTTCAACTCGAACGGTTAGATCTCAGAAGATCAGGAAATCCAAGGAAATCCCCAAGAACAGACAGGGTAGTCAGTCTTCAGTGATCAAGCGAACTACAACTACTCAAGCTTACCGTGAAAAGTTAATGTTCTCTTCTGTGATGTGGTAAGCTACGCAACAATATATTTTTCCCCTTTGCCTGTGTTCTTTTATCTCTGTCATCTTCACCCTCCCTTTCCTCCCCCTTTGTCTTAGAAGTTGTAATCCTTTTTCTTGTATACGTCGTTGCGCCCCTTTGGGTATTGAGCTTGTCTGCTCTGTTTTAGCCATGCCTCTCTCCTTCACGCAGCTTTGGTGGTGCTTTTTCCTTCGCACAACGCATGTTTCCCTTGCCACCGCATAGCTTTGGTGGCCCCCGCCTCCCAGATTCTTTAGCTTTCACGCAGTTGGTGTGGCTTCTGCTTTTGGATCTCGGTTTCCCTCTCTCTAGCAGTCATGGGTCTTTGCGGGACTGTCTAGAGGGTTCTTTTGTTTCTTCACTCTATGTCTTATTTCCCCTTCTACTCTCTATTGGATCGGTTGTCTTCTTCCTTCAAGAAAAATGAATCGGAACCCGCTTGCAGATGTCCCAAAGTGTGAAAATTGCACAGTTTGTCGAGCTAACAAATTCATGATTGAGCAGGTTAGAGAAACGATCAAAGACTACACATTTGAAGCAAAATTTGAGAATTCCTTCCTAAAGAGACAAATGGAAGAGAAGAGGAAATAAATTTCTGTGCTAAAGCAAAAGTGCAGGCATTTGGAGGAAACGATCAATTATCTGAAGAAATTACTTATTAATCAGACATGAGAAAAATCCAACGTTCAAAGTAGCAAGAATTGGACTCTACCCCATTAGGATCCCTCAGTCAACAAAAATTAATTGTAATTGCATCATTCTTCTCTTTTATGCAAAGTCTTACTGCTACTAGTCTTTTATGTTATGTAGGTGTAAATCGTTGTTGAATGAGTATGTAAGTATTTATAAGGATAATGCAATTAGTAACCTTAGTAACAAAAGGGGAAGAGCTTGGAAGATAGGGACTGTTTTCCCTCCATTTCTCTTTCAGGATGCCTTCTCCCATTTTGGATTGATGTAATGGGAGAATTTCTTCCTCTTTTCTCTTTTGGAATAGTAATCTAGTAACAGACTTTGTTAAAAAAAAAAAAAAAACAAAAACAAACAAACAAACAAACAAACAAACCTATGCACATCCAAAGGAGAAGAATCATGGATGAGAGGATTTTGAGAGGATTTGTATCTTACATTTTTAGGATATTAGTTGTAACCACAAGAGATAAAAGTGGATTTAGGAGATATCTAAGGATCTATATTTATTGTATGGTTATCCTCAATTTTTGTATAAATAAGAGTGCACCCTTCATACAAGGAGTTGCTAATTGTAAGTTGTAGATAGTGGTTAGATATTAGAGGTAGCTAGTTGGAGGTTTCAAGTTCCATCCAAGATGTGATTTGTAAAGTGAGAAGAGAGAATTCTTGTAATATCTTGTAACTTCATCTTTATGAAATACATACTGCTACTTTGATCTCCAAGATGTGATAATTGTTCGGTGTGCTTGCTGAGGAATGGAGAGCCCCCATCAACCACAATTTGCACATATTTGTACATATTGGTAACATAGTGTAGTTTTATTTCATTTCAATTCTAAAAGTGTAATTTCATTTATGCAAATGTGTTGTGATTTCAATTCTGCAAGTGTGATTTCATTTATGCAAGTGTGATGTGATTTCAATTCTGCAAGTGTGATTTCATTTATGCAAGTGTGGTGTGATTTCAATTTTGCAAGTATGATTTCAATTTATGCAAGTGTAATGTGATTTCAATTCTGCAAGTGTGATTTCAATTTCAAAAAAGTGTGATTTCCTTTATGCAAGTGTAATTTCAATTTCTTTATGTTTGGTTTGGTTTGGATTAGATTGATTTAACTTGTTTGATAATTAGTATTAATTGCATTAGATTAATTTATTCTGATAAATAACTACCTAGTACATATAATAAAAGTATACCTCATCAGTTCGACGAACCTCGGGTTACAAATTAATAACAGAGATTTAACTCACAATTAAATAACTTAACAACCCTAGTCTAAAATCCATGTAATAAAAGTTGATAAATGAAAAATAATAACCATGGTCAAGGGACATGTATTCCAAGCTAAATGGTGGGAAAAACATCTTAGTGTGGATGTTCATTCAGTTTATTATGGCTATGGAAATTGGCAAAGGCAATGGCTAAGAGTTTGGAAAGGTGACATTTATTGGCATTTATTTATGAAAATAATGGAAATTATGAGAAAATGAAGGTGAAAGGTCACAGGTTGCATGTGATGAGGAAAATGAAGAAAATAAAGACCCCAGTAATAAAAATGCATCTAAGGACCAGTTCATGGCTTTTGATCAATTCAGTTTTGGAGCTCTCATTCTATTATTTCTCTCTCTCATCATCTTGGACACTTAGAGTTTTCTTGGAGCACTCTTGGAGTGCATACCTAGGATTTGGAGCTAGAATTCAAAGAAAGAGTAGGAAAGTGCAAGAGGACATTAGGATCAACAACTACAATGAGTTTTTCTTGTAGGTACCAAGTTGCATGTATTATTTTTTATTATTTTTGGCATGCATGGCATATGCATGCTGTTTCTTGGTCATGATCTGTCATTGTCATGGAGGATTGCCTGGATTGACAATGGCTTTGCCTAGCCTTGCCATTTCTTGGATAGCCATGGTGTTGTGGGAGTCTTTCTATTTTATTTTATGGTTGGTTCTCGTGTTCCTTTGGATGTGGTTTGAGTTATTAATTCTTGGAGCCTTGGTTGGATAAATGCTCTCGAACCCTATAACAACTTGGGTTGAGTTATTAGTCATGGAGCCTTGGTTGGACAAACACTCTAGAGCCCTTGGTGGGTTGAGATACTAATCTTGGAACCTTGGTTGGAACAAACGCTTTGGAGCCATGGACAACTTGGGTAGATACCAATTTGGTGATGATTAGTGATCTCTGACTGTGAGGTGGAATCACTGGTTAAGGGTTAAGGTGGTTTGGCCTCTGGAAGCCCTGGTTTTATTTTGATGGATTTGTTCTATGAGAACCCACATGCATTCTTCGAATATGGCATGAAGGTGATTGGTTGAAGACAGACTTGGTTCAACCAATCTATGATTGGGTGGAGCATTGAAATTTCGAACATGGTTGGCCTTTGCATTCATCAATAAGAGCTCTCTTTCTCCTTGGTATTTTATGGGTAAACATACTTGTTTATATGCGACTTATATGATTGTTATATCCTTGATATTTCTATTGGTTAAATGCTAGTTATGAATGAGTTTTATGACAATAATAATGTATGGCTTTCATCATGTTTTGGTTAATCACTGAATGTACAATGAATATATGGCTCAATATATGATAGTGCAGTTATTGTGATGAGGCATCAATGCTTTTTAGTGATTCTCAGATAAGTATGAGACCCCTATGCTCAGATATGTTGTTTAAGCCTGTAAAATGCACATTTGTGACATGTTTGACAAAATGTCTATCATGGCTAGTAGGGATCAAGTGAAGTCATTGTTCAATTATTTGCATTTGTATCATTGTTTTGAGGTTACCTTTCATTTCTGGAAGTTTCATGGATTTATGGGTAGTGGCCTGAATCTTGGCCTTGAAAAAGTGGCACAGAATATGGAGTCGTTAACACAAAACTACCTGGGAAAGTCCCCAGTCACACGCATGCCTTGTTGTAGGAGCAACTAAAGGGTCCCAGTCGCATGCATGCCCATGTTAAGGGAGCGATTGAGGCTTTAAGGCAACAAAATGTCAGTTTTTCTCAGGGGCTAGTCACTTAAATGGGTTGGATGGCTCCTGGGGGTTCTATTGCATGTGTAGAAAGTCAAGTTGTATGTGTTATGTTGGTTCCACTTCCTTAACTACTACATAGGGAGTTAAATCATATTGTAGTAAATCTTCATCACATGTTTACCTCGATTAGTCGATTATTGGGGTAGATGTGGGAGGAGGGTGTTACAAAGTGGTATCAAAGCCAAGTTCTGTTCTCCTTGGGTGATGTCTGGTTTTCGTTCCCCTTAGATAAAGGTGTTGTTATATGTACATGTTGATCGCATATAGGTAATTGTGCTTGTTCTGTATGTTTGGCAATGGTCATGATTGCAATGGTGTTGACATATGAAAGTTGATGGTGTTGTGGTTGTGTGTGGTCATCATGAGTTTATATTGGTTATGCATGTCAGTGCTTATATATCATTATGCATACATTGATGTGGTGGTAGTTGTCATGCATGAGGTCATAACATGTGGTTGGTATGGTCATGCATTGATGACTAGATAATGGTTGAAATGATGAATAAATGTTGATATGATTATGTTCATATGTATAAATTGCGCTAATATGGTTGGTCTTGCAGATGAGATATCCTCCCCGAACTCTGCCAAGGTACGTTGGTTTGTTTATGATTTGGTTTTGCTGACATAATATACCTTGCAGGAAGAAGAGATCAAAGATAACTACCAAGATGGTAGACTATAAAGATTCTCCCTACGAATCAAATGATTAGCGTGGTGTTGGAAAGTCTTCTGACTTAGTAGACACATTGAGGAGTTTGAAGGAAGAAATAAGGAGTTGTAAAGCAGATAATGACAAAATCATGCAGGCATAGGAGAAACAAGCATAAGTCAATGTAGTAATTCTTTAGAGTCTGTCATAATTGAAGAGGTAGGGGCCACTTTAGATCAACTATGCACATAAAGACAAAACTAATGGGGCATATGGAAGTAGGTCTCCTGGTGGATATAGGTCCGATAGAGATGACATGATCAGAGATGGCAGGTTCTTGGATACACCAAACATGAGAGGTGACGGACACAGGTATTATTCTAGTTCTGGTTCTCACAGTTATCATGGTCATCATTGTTATCATCCTTACAGGAGGAGTGATAGGGGATATTTAGTAGATGAGTTCAAGAAAGAGAAACCACCTACATTTGATGGGGAATTGAAGAAATCACAGTTGAAAAAGCATGGTTGCTTTGAATGAATAAGTTCTTCAGATTGCATGTTTACTCAAAGAACATGAAGGCCAGAATAACTACATTCAATCTTAAAGGTAAATCATATATCTAGTGGGAAGATGTAAAGAACGTTAGAGATATTTATGACGAAAATTTCAGTTGGAGTGAATTTGAGAGACTATTAAAGAAGAAGTACCTATCAAATAGGTACTATGACGACAGGGAAAAATAGTTTTATGAGCTAAATATGGGATTTATAAATGATGAGGAATACACTATAAGATTTACAGAGTTGTTGAGGTATGTGTCTTATCTCAAGGAGGAGAAGGCCAAGATTCGAAGATTCATCAGTGGGTCGTTGATAGAATTTAAAGATAGGATTGAGTTCGAAGAGCCTAGATCATTAGAGGAGGCCATCTAGAAGCTAAAGCATTGTTATGAGCAATCAAAGCGCATATATGAAACTAAACGACACTGGAAGGGTAACATTAATAATAAAGGGAAATGAGACAAGAAACACGCAAGGCCTCAAGATACAAGTAACAAAGAGCATGCAACGCCGCACAAGAATTTCAATGCATCTAACAGAGGGCATGAATTTCAGTCTGAGTAGAACAAGGGTGATGATAGGAAGTCCGTACGGTGTTGGACTTGTGGCAAAGATCATTGTTAGAGATATTGCCAAAACATCAGGGTGGTAGACCGCAGATTTACAGTGCCCAGGAGGCAAAAAAAGTTGGGGATGTTGGACAAAGTGTTCATAGGATCTATGCAATGTTGGATAACAGTCAAACATATCACCAGGCATCTATTATCGGGATGGATGGTAAGCTTTGTAATCAAGTGATTTTTATTTTGATTGACCCTGGATCTAATTATAGTTATGTTAATCGTGACCTGGTGGATAAGTGTGGTTTGAATAAAGTAGTACATGCAGAGTCTTGGTTAGTGCAGTTGGCTAAATGTACATAGAAACAAGTTCATCATTGGGTAAAAGCTTGCGCATTTGAATTAAATGGTATGCCTGTTTAGTCAATTTAGTGTTCCTAAATTGATGTCATTAATTGTCAACCCGGGGATCGTAAGCTGATGAAGTGAAGGTGTACTATATGTACTTAAGCAACCTCTTAAAGCTTTTTGCCGTTTGGGGTGTTGTTTGTGGTTAATTTATCTTCCTAAGATGGAGTGATGTATTTATAAATAGATGAGTGATGGTGTGTGTAAGGTGAATTCTAGATGAGTGAAGGTGTGTGATTAGTGGTTTCTAACTACTTGCTGAAAAGGAAAACTTGAAGGAAATAAATGAATTAAAATGAACTGAAAGCAAAGAACCACTTTCTAATGGCATTAGACACCATTCATGCTGCTGCAAATAAAAGGTAAGAAAATCACTTAAAAGACCAATGATAATGTTTATCTCTTCCTAACTCTCTGCCTCTAACACATAGTACTGTGTAAGACACGATTAGGAAGTAGCTAAAGATAAGTCTAAGAAATGATAAAAATGAGAAAAAATCTACTTTAAAGACTAGTTATAATGTTTTGCTCTTTCTAACTCTCTGCCTCTAGCACATAGTATTGTGTAAAACACGATTAGAAAGTAGTGAAAGAGTAGTCTAGAAAGTACCCAAAGTCAGCTGCAAGTTATTAGTATTCTGATCTCAAAAAGATAAACAATTTATAATAAAGAGTCCATTCATATGTTAGCAGGCAGATTTGAGAAATAAAGCTAAAAATCAGCTATGAAAATAAAGTAAAGGCAGCAACTATGAATCTGCCAACTGAAACTACCACTAGACATAAAGCAAATGCATAACACAAGCAATCTCGGGTTAAAAACCTGCAAAAGAACAATGTTGATCAGCTTAAAGTAAAGGCTGGAAATGAAATAATATGCAAGTGAATTATGTTGTACATGTATCAAGAAAAAGAAATGTTGAATGAAAATAAGGAAATGCTGAACATAAAATACTGTACAAGGCTAACATGAACAGGGGCCCTCCATTCACATAACCCAAAGAAGACTCAAGGTATTGAAAACTTCAGAACAGCACTGTTTCTATTACTCCATATGTAGAAAATCACAGTCAAGAGTGCTAGAACAGCACTATTAAAACAAAGTCTTGAAATGCACTAAAATTATAACAGGTTCATAAAAACACAGCAATAATAAAGTTAAATAAGCGTACGCAGACGCAAGTTTTTATAGGCATCTGAAAGATAGCCTAACACGTACAGCTAAAACTGAAAGATAACTGACTGTCATGCGTAATAAAGGTTTAATTAACACGTCATAAGCCTGCGTGGATAGCTGGAGGTTCTGGTCGTTATGGGCATTGAATCTAGAGTTGGATTATGTCTCCCACAACCTGCGTAACATGGACAAGTCACCGTTTGAGCTGACGTGACCCAACAGCTTACGCATCAGCGTTAAGCTGCCTTTGTTGACCGTAACTTGCCTCTTGTTGACCAGAGGTGCAGATGACGTGGATGGCTGAACCAATAGCACAGGAACCTCGAGCACCTTGATTCCTAAGTGCCCATGTGGCTCATTTGGCAAAATGGCACGTGGAACCTTGAGATTAACAAAAAGGTTGCGGAATCACCAGATGGCTGCGGAATCAACAGATGGTTGCGGAATCGGCAGATGGCTACGGAATGCCTGTAAATATGTCAAAATCTAAACAAAACAGTCACACATTAGCAAAGCTCACTTGATCATGCTTAATGACATCTAATGTAATGATCTGGGTGGTTTTACATTGAGAATGAGGCAAAAGAGAGAGGTAAGTGATGAAAAACAGTGGGTAATAGTGGATGATGAGGTGTAAGTTAGAGGCTCTACATACCCCCACTACGAGCGCATTTCATGTCCTCATGCAAAAACACTGCTTAATCAACCTGCTATGATGCCTCTGCCAAGACATCTAATCTTCTCCTCTTCCTCCGTGTAGAGATATCAATTCTCGGTCTTTTCATCAGACATCGGAATCTCAAATTAATCAAATCTCTGTTTAGCCTCCTACATCTTTTCTTGAACTTTTTGTTTTCCTTTTGCAACAGACCCATATGAAGCATGGTGTTACCTTGGATCATCTTATCCACTTTAGATTGCTCTTTCAATTTTTCATTTTCTTGTATGATATGGCGATTTAGAACCTCAATCTCAAAAATTTCCTGTTTTAATGAGTGAACTTGTTGCTCCAAAGGTTGAAACTTGCTTGGGCCAGTAGTTGCTTGCTCCAGCGTCTCCAAATAATTATAAACTTTCTGCTGATCCGGGTCAACTTCAGGTGACTTCTTTGGACTTGGTTCATACTCAAATTCAGATCCATGTTCATGCTCAGGTTCATGCTCAGATTCATGTTTATGTTCAAAAGGACTTTCCTCACGTGGAGGACTAGTCTTAACATACTCAGCGTGTGGAGGACTTGTAGCAACTTTTTCAGGTGTGCCCAAGTCAATAAAGGATGGCCCTTTGTTCTTTGTGGCCTTCATTTTTCCTTTTAATCTGCTGCTCCTTCTTACGGTGGTAGTGCTCTGTTTTTCTTTTTGTACCTTTTACTTCTGTTTTTCCACCTTTTTGGAAAGGGCAGTTTCATGGAGTTTGGCCATTCTTTGAGCTAAGGGCTGAGTGTCTTCTTCACTAGAGTTTGTAGGAGTGAGGTAAGTTTCCTGAGCTATAGATTTTCCTTTATTTTTCTTTTGCTTCTTCCTATTCTCCATTCTCTTTTGAGCAACTTCTTTGGCAAGTTCAGAAAGGGTTTCTGTGATGATCCCTTGGGCTGCTTGGTCAATATCTACAGTAGACTCAAGACCAATTTCATGTTCAAAATGATGTACATCAGTTTCTTCTTGAATCTGTTCTTAGACAGTTCCCTCTTGAACAACAGTTTCAGGGGTAGCCTCTTTTCTCTTTCTTCTACTCTTTTTAGGCACAGAGGTTTCTCCTGCTTCTTCAAAATGGGTTCTTACAAGAAATCTCTCCCAGGTATCTCTGTTTGCTTTCAA
>APFE031270897.1:0-15630 GCA_000404065.3 Pinus taeda | reverse complement strand
AACAATTCTCTTTGAGGTATATCTTTGTCTATCACCATTATAGATTATTGGGGACTAATTTAAGAGAACTTTAATTTGGGAGATGGGCGGTGGTTCAACGTTTCATCCATCCGAGAAATGAATTATGGTGATTGTAGCTGTGGATAGAAATCCTACCCTTTTGGATACGATAAAAAACTTGTGCTGAAAAAAAGGGTTATTTCCACATTCAGCTCTTCATCCATTTGAACAATGAACTATGGTGATTGTGCTTGTTTTTGAAAGATAGATAAAAATATCGACATGTTGCATTCTTAAAAGAGAACATATCAGAGGAGGAGAATCATTGTCTTTGATTACTTTAAATGTTGCTTGAATTTGGTGGGTGAAGAAAGGATTTTTGCAAACAATTCTCTTTGAGGTATATCTTTGTCTATCACCATTATAGATTATTGGGGACTAATTTAAGAGAACTTTAATTTGGGAGATGGGCGGTGGTGATGTTTATATGTTGGTCATATTGTTATGATATGTATTGATTGTATATCTGGTCCAGATATGAGCGCTTAGAAAATTTATTATGAATCCTCCCTGCTACTATTAGAGTCATTCTGTGATTGATAAAGGACTTCTAAGGTGGTGGACTATTTCTGACATTTGGTATTTTTTCTGACATCAACAAAATTTGATAGCCCATCTTTCAAGGAGTACTTCCGAGGACAAAATGGATTCTTTTAGTCATTTCCTTTCGGTATTTTATTCCTATACTTTACCTCTTCTCTAGTGACGATAGTAGTAATTGTTGGTGGCTGATTTAACAACATTTATTATGGGATCATTGAACTAAATTTTTCGGGGTAACATCAGAGGTACAGAAGGGTATTTGGTCTACTCGAAGCATCTTCTGAATGTCCTTGAGCCATCATTCCATCTAGTTTTTCCTTCTCATTAAATTGCTCTCTGGTGTGGATCATTGTTGGCATTTGGATGGGAGGGGTTGTTAATGATGCATGATGATCTTGCTTGATCCCGAGATATATGCTCACTTTGGTTATATCTCCCCTGGAAATTCTCGTTTAGGTGCTCAACTTTCAATTAATTATCTCGAGGTGGTGTCAGGGAGTTGGTGGGGGGTAGATTAATAAATTATTTAGCATTATCTTTCCGCATGGATCAAGATTTCACTTTTCTTGAATCTAGCATGGAGGCTCATGAGGCTTTCATAGAATCCATAGTGGAAGAAGAGATGGAAAAGACCATTTTCCCCCACGCAAAGGACTTGTCGGACGTTGGATATCTGCATGGACAATAGGTGAATAAAACTTCTAAGCAGGTGACACATAACTCAGACAATACATCAAGTCCTCATCATGTTGTTTCTAGACGCAGAAGGGGCCAGAGGTAGGAACACAAATAAATTCCTCCTAACTTTGAGACAAAATTCTTCAGTTTTGGATATGAAATTCTCTGGGACAGAGTCACTAGTCTGGAGAAACATGCCCTTGTGGGAATATGGATACTATATGAACCTTCGAAACATGATATGCAGAGCTAGGTTAAGAAATTTTGGGATTTGTTGCTGGGTTATACATCAAAAGTCAGTATTTAATGAATGCTTGGTTCAGTATACATTTTTTACACATGGATGATGCTGAGAAAATCTTGAAGATCCCCCGGGTAAGGGGAAGGAGCTTTCTGCAATTACATAATTGATACATCAGATATAATCCCCTGTTGAATATGCCCAAAAATGAAATTATGTGAGTCAAATTTCTAGGGCTTCCATTCGAATTTTGGACTAGGCGGGCTTTGACAGAAATAGGGAACTCAATTGGTCAGTTTATATAAATGGATCTGAAGGTTATGGATGCACATGACAAACGGGTGGCCTGGATTTTGGTAGAGGTTCTATTCTCTTGGGGAGTCCCGAAAAATATGGATTTGAATTGGGGTCCGCTGCAAATTCGGCAGCGACTAGACTATTGGAGCCACCCCTTGCCTTTTATTCCATCAGACTGGTCATTTGATGAATAGATGTCATGGTAGGAGAAGAGCATTGCTTAACACTTATGTGGGTGCTTTCCTCAACCAAATATTACTTGACATCAACTTCATTCTGGTATCAATAATACAAACAAAGTTACCTCCTCTACTTGGTTTGATTCTTCTCAAATTTATATTTCATCCTCTTCATTGAATATATCTTCTCCTTCTCCTCCTCACGTGAGAGTGGAATATGCCCTAGCTTTTGATGACTCCCTCCCTCATACTTCCTTTGCTGGTATATATTCTAGCCCTATAGCCTCGCATAGAGATGCTCCCCCTTCCGCGGATGAATCTCCTCCAAATGGTACCACATCGAGCAGTCCCCATATAATCATCCAATCCTTTTCTTAAGCTATTGTGAGTACACCTTCTATGCCTCCATTAGAGTCATCCCTACCTCCGCCCCCTTTATGCCCTGATGACCCTGTCCATTTATCTTCTCCTCATAATTCGATTGGGAGCAACAATGATTTCCTTCTCCTAAATTATGAGATAGACCTGAAATCTCTAACAATTCATAAGGAAGATGAGCCTAGAACATCTCCATGTATTAGCTCGAGATTTGTAATTAATATCATTATTCGTAAGACCCGAAAAAAGGGCAGCAGGAATTTTTGCGGTCACCTTGCGTCACAATCTGACCTTTTTAAAGACTTTGTTGGATTACTTTATGTCCCTATTATCTCCTCCATTGATTCTCAGGCACTTAGAGCTTGGAATCCTACTCTGGAGAATCCATTATGAACATCCTATCTATGAACATTCAGGGTTTGGGGAACCACTCTAAACTATTGGGACTAAAAATGTCATTCGGGACTCTTGACCTTTTATTGTTCTCATACAGGAAACTCTTATTCATGCACATCGAGCAATAACATATTTCAGAAAAAATTTCCCCTCATGCCACACAGTTTGGGTTAGTTCAATGGGTACTTCTAGTGGTCTCATAGCTATGAGGGATCTTGGCTGAGAAGAGTTTCATGCTTTCAATCTGTTTGCAGGAATTTTATTGTCTGGACATATCAAAGGTATTCCTAGTCATATACATCTGCTTAATATATATTCTCCATGTCGGGATCGAGAAACCTTCTAGGACCGGGTACAACAATGTAATATTCTGAGGATTAGCGGGCTTATCCTGGCGGGGGATTTGAATACAACTCTTAAGGAATAGGAGTCTTGGGTGATGCACAACAGGCCGGATCCACTTGCATATTGACTATACAACCACTTTGTAGATAATAAATTGGTGGATATCTTCCCTTTCCCACTCTCCCCTACATGGAATAATAGGTGAGTGGGAGATGAACCTGTGGGAAAATGACTAGATAGATTTTTGGTGCAAGAATATTTGATAAAGAGACTCGACAATTTGAAATCGGGGGGTATACAAGTGTTATAGCATCATTTAGAACCCTTGTGTACTTGATGCTCTGAGCCATGGCCTTGGGCAGCCCTTTCCCTTTAGACTGGGTCCTTTTACTAAAAAACATTATTTTAAATTCCATACGTGACTTTGCCCTTCAAAATGCACATGAAAACGCGGGTCCAGGTATACCCAACCCACGTATATAATTTGAAATATTGGAAAAATATAAAATCCCTATTTTATGGGCAGGGTTTATGGGTTACACTAGAAGCCCATCTACAAGAGTTGAGGCCTAACTATATCCCAACTGAAACAACTATTTTGGGGTGATATAAATACACCTCATGGGAAGGCCTAAGGGGAGAGAAAGATAGGATATTGATATTATATCCAATTGGTCCTTGATCAAGTTTGATTTATCCTTGTGCCTCCTACACTCCTAGTTATTGGAAACCCTTGTTTCCTCATTGATATGTCCATCGCCTTTATACGACATCTTTGTGTATGCATTTGAAAGAGGATTGTTGAGGCTTGGGCTGGACAGATTCAGAGGAAGGTTTCACTTGGAGTTGTGGTCGAATCAGGTTGTATTCTTCCACATTATTTACAGACATTAATAAAGAACCTTTGTCTTGTTCTTGATGTGATGATATTTATGCTTTAACTCATGTTATGATCTAATTATGTATGATCTCATGTTTTATATCTATATGCTTATATGATCTAACATTCATATCTTGAACATGCTTTGAACTATTGCTAGTATATATGCTTTTCTGGAATGAGTTGCAGGTTTTGATGCATTGGAGGAAGCAGAGGGTTTGGACCCTACGGAACAACCTCAAATGTCGGACCTACGAGTACTATCTCTTCATCCCACTTTAGTAGTTTAAGCATTAGGACTACTTTTTTCTTCCTTC
The DNA here is from genome assembly GCA_000404065.3 of Pinus taeda. NCBI lineage: Eukaryota > Viridiplantae > Streptophyta > Pinopsida > Pinales > Pinaceae > Pinus > Pinus taeda. The sequence goes on along the minus strand of APFE031270897.1, from coordinate 11,316 downwards.
TTGTTGGTGTATGTCCTTCGATCTATTGGGGTTCTCAACCCAGAACCTAGGGTGTTTTATCCTGTAACAAAATTTGTGACTCCACCGAGGATTACAATCTAGTATTTCCTTGTTTGGGTTGTTTCTCTCTTGATCTGGGCCTTCTTGTTTGGTTTCTTGGTTTTTCCAATACCTTTGACTTGTTTGCAATCTAGGAAAAAAGTATGATCTTCTAGATCAAGCCTAAAATTTTTATTTTTCTTTGTTGGCCTTTTTATACGCGGCTTTTAGTTCACACAATTTCCTACACACACGCTTTGTCCAAAGAAACACGCTCATACGCGTGTTTTCTTGAGTACAGTCGTGTATACACGTAGGTCTGTCACTGCATAGTCGTGTATGTTTTGTTTTGAATGAATTTTTCAGATCATGAGTCCAGTAAAGGGTTTTTGCTTATTTTTATTGCTTCCGTTTAGTCATTGATTGTCTGGGAGAGTCTTTCTTCTTTCATATTTTCTGTTTCTTATCTCTCTTTGTGGAAAAACCTAGTTAACCTAGGGTTTGATTTTTGGTGAAGTGTTAGTTTTTGTGTTTGGGTTCAAGGCTTCTTAGTGAAGTTCTTGGTTGTTCTGAGCTTTTGGAATAGGCAATTGGTCTCACTTCACTTATAACCCAACCTTTACATTGCTTTGCCTTTCTTTCTTGAAATTTGAGATATTTGGTTTTTTTCATGGTTTTTGAGAAAGTCCTTGCAATCTTGAAAAGTTTTTCTTGGTCTTCTTGAAATATTTCTTGTTTGTTGGAGTTTGTATGTTGTTGTTCAAATCAGTTTGTTTGATTTTGTAGCCTCTTTTCACTTTAGGTCTTATCATGTTAATGATTCCTATGGCATGTGAAATTTGAGCTTCTTTATGCTTGAATTTGATCTTGAAGTCTTTCGTAGTTTTGTTTTCTCAAGAAATCATTGTGCCCTTAAAAAGAAAAAAGATAAAAAAAATTTTGTTGCCTTTCTTTTTCTTTTTGGTTTTGTTTTTCGTCTTCTTATCATTTTTGAGCAAGTGTGAAGTCTTTTCATTAGGTTGAATTTGCTTGATTTTGGGGAAAATTTTGTGATTGAATTTGTTCCTCCTTTTTGTCAAGTTTTGGCCTCTTGATCTCTTTGGGAAACACATTTGCTTGCTTTAAGAGAAATCTGTGGAATCTTGCATTAATCATTTTTAGTTTGCATTAGGATACATGCACTGTAAGCATTTTTAGTCTTTTTGTAGATTTTGAGTGTGTGAGCGTTTGTTTTGAAAAAGAAAATAATTTTTTTCTTTCTTAGTTTGCCCGTAGAACCTTTTGTATAAATCTCTTTCATTGAAGAAAAAGGGTTGCATATGCATGTAGCCAGGTTTTCTATTGGTTTTTCCTTGCATCAAATAACATCATAAGTTACACTTCCATTTTATCCTTGACTTAAGAACAACCATTAAAAGCAAGCATTTAAACTAAAATGAACTAGAAATTTTTTATTTGTCATAGTTACATCACCTAGTCTAGGTCATTTAGGGCCTTGGAATAGGTGTGTGGAGAGTTAACTCTCCAAGGCCACTTTGAATTTAAACATAGAAGTTGATTAAAAGAGTGAAATCTAGTGTCGTTAAGTTTCCCAGGAAATCTCTTCTCTTCTGGGAGTTAAGCACAAGGGCGATTGAAGGCAAGGAAGAGAGATTCCCCCTCTCCTACTTGTTGGATACCAACCAAAGACTGTTCCACCTGGATTCCGATACGAACTAGTGACCTTAGTTGCCATTCCTAGGGACCAAATAAGTGACTACAAGGGGGGGGGGGGGGGGGGGGGAATGCCCATGTTACTTGAGGCAAACATTGTATCACTCTCATTAGTACATCTGGAGGGTGCCCTTGCGAAGCTCAGGTACTTGCACCGGCAAAGCCTTTTTTCTCGGGGTCAGCATAACTATTTCTTTTACCTTCGCTGGTAGGTTTGGGCTGTAATTATCCCAAACTATCTTTTGAAGGTCCTTTACTTCACTTCCTTGTATTTTGGTGTCCAACCCTCATCACCTAGAGTGGAAATACTTGGAAGTTGCTTGGTTGGTTTGCATCTTTAGGAAATTTATAGTGGAGTGCTCTTTTCTCTTTGTATTTAGTTGGATTTAGGCATATTTGTCTTGTCACTTTTGAACCTTAGATTCTGAGTGACTAACCAACCACTCCACTGGTCTTGAAAGGATTTTGATCTTTCTTTTGAAAGTTATGGATTTGCCTCATTAAGGGAAAAGGTTTGATTGTGCATCTCTCTTCCTTGGAAATTCATTTGTACGATCCCATAACATAAGGATCTGCGTATAAGTTGGGTATGGCCAATATTCCTGTGGAGGCCAACCAAGGGACCCTTTCAAAAGGGGATCCTTGTGCTTTTCCTTTCTTTGGAAACATTGGTACCCCCTTGATGGCCAATTCGACTATTCTTGGATTGAATGTTGGACTACCAGTTTGGTTGTGGTCCACTTTGGATATTACAAATGTTCTTGAAGATTCTTAGATGAAATCTTTATTTCAAGGGCATTAAATAGGTGTTAATTGTTCATCTTCTTCAAAAGAGAAATCTAGGATTCCTCTTTTTCCTCCCTCTTGTAATAAGAGATCTAAAAAGAAGAGAAAGAGGAAGAAGAATATGAAGGATATTTCTATCCATGAATCATCACCAACCCTGCAAGTCATGTTGGAGATGAGCTTTCAGCCGCTGCAAGTCATGCTGGGGGCATAAGTCTAATCGCTGCAAGTCATACTAGCAATGGGTCACCTACCTTTGTGAGTCATATTTATGTTGACTCACCTGCTTCTATGAGTAGGAGTGGGGGCACAAGTCCTATTTCTCTTGGGAAAGAGTCACTAACCTCTACGAGTCATGTTGGGGACTCTCCACCAACCATTGCTAGTCATGTTGGCAGAATGGATATTGATTAGAAACCTAGGCGTAGAATATTTAAACCAAAGTTCCCTTGTAAGATATGTAAGGGAGACCATATTACTCATTTGTGCCCTGGTATTTCAGTGGTACAAAGGTTATGATCCAATTTTAACGGTTCTTCTACTCCCAAATCTGTTATGGTTTCTCAACAGTCTAATCAACCACTGGTTGATGAAGTGGTCGAGTCAATGCAATCTCTAGCTGATTCCACTCCTCTTTTGGGGGCTGAAGTGCCTAACAACATAGTCTTCCTGATTTTTAGTATAGATTCTTCTGGTCTAGGGGGCATTCAGATCCCCAACATTCTTCAATGTGTCCACCTTTACCAGAAACACCTTTTTGTCCTCAACCATATCCCTCACAAAGTGATACTGAACATCAATTTGATTTGTCTTTGAAAAATAAGAAGGGTTCTTTGTTGATAAAAATGCACTTTGGTTGTCACAGTCTATCCTTATATCTCATTTTACTAACCCCATACTTGAACACAATCTCTGCAACCAAACTGCTTCCTTGCTTGCATGAGTGATTGCCCTGTATTATGCCTCTATAATTGAAAGTGTCACTACAAATTATCTCTTTCTCATCCAACTGACTACAACTCCAAATAGGTTAAACACATACCCACTTGTAGATCTTCTCTAATCCAAATCTTTAGCCCATTTTGCATTAACAAAGCCACAAATGTCCAGAAATTTTTCCAATCATTGTCTTCCTTGGTAGCACAAACCATAATCACTAGTTCCACACAAATACCAAAAAAACCGCTTCACTGTTGTTCAATGCTCTTTCACAGTTTTGGACATAAACCTGCTCAATACTCCCACTGCATGTGCAATGTTTGGTCTAGTACAGACCATTTCATACATCAAGCTATCGATTGCACTTGCGTATGGAACACGGGACATGTCCTCTTCCTCTTCTTGTGTCTTGGGCCACTATTCAACAGATAAATTTACACCGATAGGAATAGGAACCTTCATTATTTAATATCCTACATATTAAATCTCTGCAGTATTGTCTCGACATACTTCCTCTAGTTTAACCAAAGCTTCCTCTTTGCCCGATCTTGTTTAATTTCCATTACCAAAATATAGTTTGCAACACTAATATCATTCATGTTTAATTTGGAGGATAATTGGGTCTTCACATTCTGGATAATTTATTTGTCATTTCGAATCAACAACATATCATCCACATACAATACCGAATAAATAACACGGTCACCAATTAATTTAGAATAAACACATTGATCCACTTTTCTTTTGGTGAATCCATGTTCCCGTATATATGTATCAAATTTTTGATAACACGTCCTTGGTGACTGTTTTAACCCATACATATACTTTTTTAACTTGCATACCAATTTTTTCTTACCCTTCACCGCAAAGCCTTCAAGTTGCTTCATGTAGATATCTTCTTCCAGATGCCATGAAGAAATGTTGTCTTCACATCTATCTGTTCTACCTCAAAAGCAAAAGAAAAAATAACAAATAAAAGTAATCTAATAGAAGCTACCTTGGCAAAAAGAGGAAAATTATCACAAAAACCAATTATTGACACCTGGGAATAACCTTTTTCTACTAACCGAGCTTTTTATTTCTCCACCTTGCCTTCTACATTCAGCTTCTTCTTAAACACCCATTCACTTCCAATGGGTTTCCTTCCAGCGTACAATTCCACCTTATCCCAAGCCTCATTTTTGTCCAAAGATTCCATTTCATCAACCATGGCCTCTTTCTAGAGTTTTCCATCCCCTGAATCTACTACCTCCCTAACAATTTTTGGATCATCATCAGTAATAGACAAAGAAAAATTTGAAGAAAGCATATGGACTGGATCTTTCTACATGCCTTCTTTATCGAACTTATCTTCTCACAAATGGAGTTTGTGGATCTTCATCTTCTGATTTTTGTTCTTTTGTAGAGTCCGATTCTTCCTCCCTTAGCTCAAACTCTATCTTCTCAAGTTCTTTTGGTAGGAATTCATGTCTAATAACATCTTTCACCTCTCTAAACACCACATATCGATTGTACACAATGTTCCTTATTTCTGGGTTCCAAATCTTATAACCTTTTAAACCATCCTTATACCCAATGAAGATGCACCTTTCATATTTACTATCCACCTTGGTTCTTTTCTATTTTGGAACATGTACATATACATCACAGTCAAATACCCTTAGATGTGAAAGAGAGGGTTTTTTACCAGTACATACCTCATGTGGAGTCTTATTCTCCAACATTGATGAAGGCGATCTATTAACCAGGTAACATGTAGTCTCCACCGCCTTTGCCCAAAATTCCTGTCCTAACCCGACACCACTAAACATGCTTCTTGCCTTTTCCATCAACCTCTTGTTTATTATTTTTGCAATTTCGTTTTGTTGAGCCGTGTATGGAGTAGTCTTCTATCGTGCTATACCACACTTCTTCCAAAACTCTTCAAATTCCTTCTTACAAAACTCTCCACCATTATCTATCCTCGACACCTTTATCTTCTTCTCTGTCTGGTTTTCCATCAGAACCTTAAATTATTTAAACATGTCAAGGACTTCATATTTCTTCCTTAGGAAATATATCCATGTATTCCTTGAGAAGTCATCTATAAATGATACATAGTACACAGACTTACTTAATGATGGAACCGACACAGGTCCAAACACATCACTGTGTACCAACTCTAATATCCCTTTCATCCTCTTATCACCAGAGAGGAAACTCCCCTGATTCTACTTCCCATATACACAATGTTCATAGAAATCGAAATCTGGAGAGAAATTAGACATACCTTCTACTATACCATTACCATGAAGTATTCGAAGGCCCTTCTCTCCAATATGTTGAAGCCTTTGATGCCATAGCATGGTTTTTTCTCCAAAGACCACTAGATTTTCTACTCCACTTTGAGGAATCATAGAACTTTTGAACCCATCAATAATAGTACTACCCAGTAGTTTGTACAGAGTTCCAATCCAAACTCCCCACATCAATACTAGTGCTCCCCGAACCATCTGTTGAAATGTGGAAACAAGAATATTCCGATTTTAATTTTTCCTTGAATTAAAATTGAGAATTCAAATTCAAATTTAGTCTCACCAACTATTTGAAAAATAATTAATTAATTCATCTTGAGTTAATTAGTTGGAAATTCAAACAAGAAGTCTTTGTGAAGTCATGCAACAATTATCCCTTTGATTGAGGAAGTTATCCCTTAATTAAGGAGATAAAGATGAGTTGTATTTGAGTTGTAATTAATTAGCTCAGTTAACTGAATTAAGTCCAGTTAAATTAGTTCCAAACAGTTGGAGGAACTAATTGTGAGTTTAGTGAGTTAATTCATGCATGCATGAAACTAGTGTACTCCAGATAACTGAATACTCTCTCACAAATAACTCATGCATGTCAGTTCAGACAAAGACCCACTTGAGATTAAAGTCAGGAACATTGTACTATCAGTTGCAAGAATTTTCCTATAAGAAAATCTCTTGCATGTAAAAGGAATTCATTCCCTGAGATTTTTGCAGTTCTATAGTGTGTTGGAGTAGTGTCACACAAGGTTACAGCTGGAGCACCCAGGGAAAACTGCGCAAGGAAATAGGAGGCTTGGAGGACAAAGGAGAAGGCATATAAGTTGTCTATTTTGTCTATGACCAGCAATGAGGGATTGTACTGAGAGCTGGATAGTTGTGAGAGCTAAAGCTTTGTGTAATCCTGAGATATTTCCACTTGTATGATAATACAGATAGCGGGATTTTTAGTTGAGGATTTCCCCAGAGTATTCTTCTGTGTTTCATGTGTATTGACTCTTCTTCTCTATCATATGTGTTCTATTTGATCTTGCTCAAATTGATTAAGCTTCCGCAAGTTTGCTTGTAGAAGCAGATTAAGTATTTTGCTTTAGTACATTGCAAAATCAGAGTAATCTACAATGACAATTTCTACATGGTATTAGAGCAAAGGTGATCAAAGTTGTGAACAATATACTGAGAAGGGAAAATTTGAAGTTTGAAGTTCTTGATTAGGTACAAAATCGAATTCTTATCACACCTCAAAGTTCACCAATGGCATGCAATATCTTGAGACTCGAGTATGCACTAGATGTCAGCTTGAATTACATAGCACAGAAGGATCACATGGAAGCAGTATTAGAAGACAATGGTTTGAAGGATTTCATTGATCAAGAAATCCCCAAGCCAGTTGCAGCTAATGCACAAGAATCGGTGGAATGGAAGAAGTGTGTGGTGAAGGGGAGGAGGATTCTTCTGGAGGGAGTTCGAGACCATATTTTCTCGGGTATCCATGGGAAGGAGACTCCATTTTCAATGTGGAAGACATTGAAGGACCTATATCAGAACAATAGCAACCAGAGGAAACTGGCGCTCAAGGACAAGCTTCGGAAAATCAAGTGTGAAAAGGGTGACACTATTTCTACATATCTAAACAAGCTCACCACCTGCAGAGATGAGCTTGGTAGTGTAGGATTAATGATAGTCGATGATGATATGGTGAGCCTTGCTCTCTTCGGTCTTCCAAAGTGCTGGAATAGCTACTAGGACTAAGTGAATGGAAAAGAGAAACTGCTAGACTGGGAATGACTGTGGTTGGATCTGATGCAGGAGGAGATCAAGAGGAGAACTAAAGATGGTTCTTCATCTAAGCATGACGATGAAGAAAATCTAGCATTAGCAAGTAAGGCAAGGAAAGGGAAAGGGAAGGCTTCCAATTCCAAATCGAGTTCTTCTCAAGGAGGGAAGAAGATTGACAAATCTAAAGTGAGATTCTTTAATTTTCATGAGGTGGGGCATCATGCAACTAATTATCCATTGAAGAAATCCAAGAAGGGATCCTTGAAAGGATTAGAAGGGGAGGCATTAGCCTCTCAGTTCGAATTGGATTTTACCCTCATCGCATGCATGGTTTCATCAATGATGGGTTGTGTTTGGTACCTGGACAGTGGAGCCTCATTCCACATGACTAGCGATAAGATTTTATTCAGTACCCTAGAGGAGAAAGACCTCAAGATGCACATAGAGATGGGCGATGATGGAAAGTATTGTGATTCAGGAGAAGGCATGATTTCTTTTCAGAGGGAGCATGGAGCTCCTCTCACCCTGACTGATGTAAAGTATGTGCCTGGACTGAAGAAGAACTTGGTATCGGTCACAATGTTGGAAGACAAAGGCTACGATGTTTTCTTCAATAAAGGAAAGGCATTCCTGAGATACATAGCGACGAGTCACACTAAGAGGATTGGGATTCGAGTGAAGAATCTCTACAAGCTAGAGGAAGATGATTGTGCTGCATTGAGTTCGAAAGCAGAATTAGTGCAAAGCCAAGATGTTGGCGAGTTATGGAATAGGTGGTTGGGCCACTTGCATCATGGGGCCTTGAAGATAATGCAACAGATCTCTACAGGACTTCCCAAAGTAAACTTGAGCAAGTGAACACATGCAAAGGTTGTACCTTGGGAAAGTACGCCAAGTCTTTCTTTCATGATCGAGACAATCGAGCTGAAGCAATCTTGGAGCGAGTTCATACAGATTTGTGTGGACCATTCTTGACAACCTCCACTACAAAACAAAGGTATCATGTGACTTTCATTGATGATTTTTCTCATAAATTTTGGATCTATTTCATGCAGAAGAAGGATCAAACCTTCTCAAATTTGTGAGTTCAAAGCTTTGATTGAGAAAGAATCAGGGAAGAAGATCAAGACCTTGAGAAGCAACAATGGTGGAGAGTATGTCTCTCAAGAGTTTAAGGATTTCTGTGCAGTGAAAGGAATTAAACGGGAGTTGAAGGCACCTCATAACCCATAACAGAATGGGGTGGCCAAGAGGAAGAATAGAACGATTGTGGGGGCACCTCAGGCGATGCTGCATGACCAAGGCCTGCCACTTCATTTATGGGCTGAGTCATGCAACATAGTGGTCTATTTGCATAATAGAAGCCCGCATCGCATACTTGGGATGAAGACACCAGAGGAAGCTTTATTCAGGAAGAGACCAGATGTCAGTCACTTCAGGATATTTGGCTCATCGGTATATTTCCATGTGACCAAGGATGCCCGAAAGAAACTTGAGCCGACAACTAAGTTGGGAATACTTGTGGGGTAAATTGATACACCTCACAACTATCGAGTGTACTTGCCTACTAGTCAGAGGACAGTGGTTCGCAGAGATCTTAACTTTGATGAGCAGAAGGCCATGCGAGTTTCCCTTGAGAGGGAGCTCCAACTACAGGCTATCAAGGAACTTTTGGTTCCTACGGAGGAGGAGCCTTAGACTAATGCAGAGCAGTCGCATTCAGAGGTTCCAGGAGTGGAGACATCCACTCAAGCAGAGTCTTCCAGAGATGGGCAGAAGTGCATGAGAGAAGTTGATAGATTGTTGTCGGATGCGAGAGAGAATGTGGGAGAACCATCTTCTCAGTGCAGACAAGGGAGGTCACCTGATAGGTTCATTGGATACATGGCACTTGTCGAGGAATGTGTTGAGACTGAACCATCTTCCTTTGAGGAAGCAGTGTAGCAGCCGATTTGGGTTGATGCTATAGTGGAGGAGTATGACTCCATAGTTTGGAATAGTGTTTGGGATGTGGTTCAAAGACCGAAAAACAAGTCAATTGTGAGTTCTCATTGGCTTTACAAGGTAAAGCAAGTTGCTAATGGTAGTGTGTAGAAACATAAGGTAATATTTGTTGCCCGTGGTTTCTCATAGGTCGAGGGGATTGACTATGATGAGACTTTTGCTCCTGTAGCACGGTACTCATCTATTAGATCGATGTTGGCACTATCAACATAGATGGGTTGGAAGATCCATCAGATGGATGTGAAGACTACATTCCTCAATGGCAAGATTGAGGAAGAGGTGTACATAGAGCAGCCAGAAGGTTTTGAGACCTTCGATCATGAGTTGCATGTGTGCCGACTCAAGAGAGCTTTGTAAAGGTTGAAGCAAGCACCTCGTGCTTGGTACACCAGGATCCACAACTACTTCACCGGGTTGGGCTTCACAAAGAGTGAAGCGGATGCGAACCTGTACCACATCATGGTAAAAGGTAAGTAGTTGATCATTGTTATTTATGTTGATGATCTCATATTGACAGGTGATGATCAGTTGATCATGTCTTGCAAGGAGGACCTTGCAAGAGAATTAGAGATGAAAGACATGGGTCTCATGCACTACTTCCTTGGCATGGAAGTGTGGCAGAAGGATGGGGAGTTGTTTGTGTCTCAAGGCACGTATGCCAATGAGATACATAAGAGATTCCACATGGAGAAGTGCAAGCCCATGCAGACTCCTCTAGCGGGTAACTGGAGGAAGGAAGATGCTACTTCAGGAGAAGTAGTAGAAGCTACTGTGTATCGGCAACTTGTGGGTTCACTGATGTACTTAGTGAACACACGAATAGATTTGTGCTATGCGGTGAACTAGCTGAGTCAAGCTATGGTTCAACCTACATAGATGTTTTGGAAGGCAGCCAAGCATGTTTTGAGATACCTCAGAGGCACATCTCAATATGGATTATGGTACAGACAGATAGAGGGAGTGAAGCTACAGGGCTTCACAGATGCAGATTGGGCAGGGAGTTAATCAGATCGAAAGAGAACAACAGAAGGATTTTTCAACCTTGGGTCAGCTTCAGTTTCTTGGTACAATAGGAAACAGAGGTCGGTTGCACTCAGCTCAGTAGAGGTTGAATACATGGTTGCAAGTCAGGCATCATGTGAGGCCATTTGGATGCGGAAAATTGTAGTTAGTTTGTTTGATCAGAGGATGGATCCAACTATGATCTATTATGATAATCAGAGTTGTATCAAACTATCTGAGAATCCAGTATTTCATGACAGGTCCAAGCACATCGACATTCAATGTCACCATCTCAGAGACGGTGTGGCGAGGAGGATCATTTTTTTGTAGTATATTTCGATCAAGGAGCAAGATGCTGACATTTTGACTAAGGCATTGTCAAAGTGTAAATTCGAGTTCCATAGAGACAAGATCGGGGTAGAAGATAATCCTTTTCATGTTGAGAGGGAGTGTTGAAATGTGGCAACAAGAATATTCCAATTTTAATTTGTCCTTGAATTAAAATTGAGAATTAGAATTCGAATTTGGTCTCACCAGCTGTTTGAAAAATAATTAATTAATTCATCTTGAGTTAATTAGTTGGAGAAATTCAAACAAGAAGTCTTTGTGAAGTCATGCAACAATTATCCCTTTGAGTGAGGAAGTTATCCCTTAATTAAGGAGATAAGGATGAGTTGTATTTGAGTTGCGATTAGTTAGCTTAGTTAATTGAGTTAACTCTAGCTAAATTAGTTCCAAAAAATTGGAGGAACTAATTGTGAGTTCA